>JAOUQT010311507.1:0-14965 GCA_025769995.1 Xyliphius kryptos | reverse complement strand
TTAGCAATTAGCATTAGCATTTATAATTAGCAATTACCATTGTTACAAATTGTAGCATTTGTTGTTAGCAATTACCATTAGCAATTAGCGTTAGATTTAGCATTAACTATTAGCATTATAATTAGCATTATCTAACATAAATTACTATTAGCAATTAGTATTGTAACAAATGTTATCATTAGCTGTGAGAATTTGCATACTTACAAATGTTAGCATATGTTGTTAGCAATTGTTCTTAGCAATTAGCATTAATGGTTAGCATTAACTATTAGCATTAGCAATTAGTATTAGCACCTAACATTATCACCAATATCAGCAATTAGCATTAGCTAACAGAAATTACCATTAGCAATCAGCAATATGACAAATGTTTCCATTATACATTAGCATTTGCAGTTAGCATTACTAATTAGTGTTAGCAATTAGCATTAACAATTGGGAATAGTACTAACATAAGCAATTAGCATTAGTTAGAAATAATTACCATTTGTATTTTGCATAAGCAGTTAGCATGGCCACACATGTTAGCATTAGCTTTTAGCATTAGCAATACACTTTAGCAATTAGCATTAAACTAACAGAATTTACTATTAGCATAAGAAGCTAGCATTAACTGTTAGCATTAGCCATTATGATTAGCAATTATCATAAACACTAACATTAGCAATTAGCATTGTTACAAATGTTAGTATTAGTGGTTAGTAATTGTCAGTAGCATTAGCAATCAGCATTAGTGGTTAGCATTTAATATTAGCATTAGCAATTAATATTAGCACCTCGCATTAACACCAACATTAGCAATTAGCATTAGCTAACAGAAATTTCCATTAGCAATTAGCATTGTGACAAAGCATTAACACCAACATTAGCAATTAGCATTAGTTAACAGAAATTACCATTAGCAATTAGCATTGTGACAAATGTTAGAATTAACCATTAGCATTTTTCAGTTAACATCAACAATTAGTATCAGCAATTATCATTAACATTTACGTTAGCTAGCAGTTAGCATAGCCACAAATGTTAGCATTAGCTTTTCTCATTAGCAATTAGCTATAGGGGCCAGCATTAGCAGTTAGCATTAGCAATTAGCATTAACAGCAACATCAGCAATACATTACAATTATAATGAAGTCTATAGATTGTCCTCACAACTATAGCAATACCAACATGTTTGTGTGTGTGTCTGCATGTGGGCGTGTCTGTGAGAGAGAGGCAGAAGTGATGCAGAGTGATGCAAATGCATCCTCCGAACAAACAGCCATAACTCAGAAATCTTTGAAACTATGGCTTAGCCAAAAATATGGTACAAGAGAAGACCCTTTGACAATCCCTGTGATGTTGTTTCTGCATAATTCTTAAGAAATCCTCATAACTATAAAAATATTTTTAAATCAGTGTCATCTTTTAGACTTTCATCAAGGGGACATAGCTCTATTAATTTATGTTTAAATGGTGTTTATGGGTAAAATTATATTGGTATTAGAGATGTTTGTTTGGTGAATTCAGGGATTTTTTAGAAACCTTCTCCCAGTTCATTCTATTGGAGTTTTACATTAAAAACCCCATTTTTTCCCTCTGGCACACCTCCTTAACAACCACTCATAACTAATATATATAATTAAGTTATAACAGAAAATATTGGGCACCGTTTTGCTGCAACAGTAGAAAATTATAAGATTCCAAAAGCTTAGTGATGATTTTTCTGAAATTTAACATTGAGGTCTATGTTAAGTCAATGGGAAATTTTGGGCACAAAAACGGGCACAGAGGGCACCCTGTTACAGAAATCTCTTATCCTTGAACACACACACTTTGCACATACACTCACGGTTATTTTGGTATGTGACCGGTGCGATCCCTCATTAACTCTAGAAGGAGAAGGAGGTGCATTAAAGTGGGTGGAATAATAATAATAATAATAAATCGACGAACAATATGTGTGTCGCTCTGCGCATAAATACAGCATAAGTTGTCTTCCAAAGATGTAGTTTCACAAACGGCCAAAATGTGTCTATAAGCCTTTATCTCCAAAATAAGAACAAAAGCAGACTGAGAATCAGAATGACTGATGAATATCTCTGTGAAGTTCTTTGTGTGTAAACCACCAAACATTCTCCTTAAATGTCAGCCATCATCAACCAGCCCTTTGTTTATTTTTTGTATTTAGCTCTCACTAAAAATCTTAAGACACCCCTCGGTTAATTTGTGATTCAAGAACACTCTCACACTGCTTCGGAAACACACTATAAAATACAGGATAAATTGTCCTCTGAAGATGTAGTTTTACAAACGGCCAATATGTGGCAACCTTACACTGTCACACACGTAACCAAAACAAGTCTATAAGCCTGTTATGAATGAACTGCTCCTGGCACACTCGCTGGTCAGTGAGAGCGGCCAGTTTCAGTTGGGGATAGTGGTTAGAAAAGTGTGATCAATTTGATCTCACGATGTCTGCATTACTTTTATCACTTGTAGCCGATGAACTGAATATAGTATGAAGAACTCAGCTCACTGAGATTAGGTACAGTGACTGTCTCTGCCACCACTTTGTTCCCATTGTTTCCTTATTTACAGTTTAATCATCGCCTCAGCAATTTGCTTGTAGTTCAAACTGAAAATGGTAAATGTTATTCCAAACAAAATGTGCTAAACAAGGACAAAACGTCTCACGAGTGACTTACATTCACTCACTGTTGTAGAAATAAATCTAGATTAATTTGTTTTCTAAACATGTAGTTTTACAACTGGACATTATGTGACAGACTTACTAAATCATATGTACCCATTAGTTACTGACAGGTGAAGAAAACCCTTATTTTCAGAAATTTATTCACTGAAGTGTACAATAAAAACATTTTTAGTATTTTAACAGAGGAATTAATGATGATTCACCACTTTATGAAAACAAAATACTTCAAGATTTACCAATAGATTTACCAATACTTCTCTTAAATGTAGTCACACCAGATGCAATTGCTGATTTTTGTAATAAATTTTTAAGCAAAATGTTTATATCCACTGTATATTTTAAACTGTACAAATCAATTTTTTTGCTATTGCAAAAAAAAGCTTTCCCACGGTTTTAAAGGTTTCCTAAACTCAGATAGATTTCATATTTATATTTATATGTATGTCAGGGGTGTCCAAACTATGGCCCGCGGGCCAACTGATCCAGTTTTCATTGGCCCGCAACAAATTCTGAAAATACAATTGAATATGGACCAAACAAAAAGCTTCAACTCTGTTGCACTTCTCAGTTTCAACACCAGATGGAGCCAATTATTGAAACTGTACTTCTCCACTAAACAAAATTAAGCAAAGAAAAATTTTTATCACCAGAAAAAATAAAAATAAAAAGTCAACGTAAAAGATTTTAAACATGGCGTAAAAATGAATATTTCTTCAAAGAAATCAAAAGTGAAATCAAAAGTGATTTGCAATAAAGCTGTCGCTGAAATGAAATAGAATAATGTCCGTTGGCATTATGAGTCCAAACATCAGAGCTACGCATCTTACACCCATGCCGAACGAACAGAGAAAGTCAAGCAAATGGCAACTAGCCTGCAATCGAAACAACAGTTTTTTACGTACTAAAAAAATATAGGAAAACGCCACAACAGCAAGCTATGAAGACCCTAAACTTATTGGCCAGCACAGCAAACTCTTATCAGATTGTGATTTCATAAAGCAATGCCTCATCAAATTCACAGAAATAATGTGCCCGGAAAAAGAGCAGGAGTTCAATAGCGTGAGCTTATATTAAAATACAATGGTGCGGATAATCAAGGGCTTGTAGGCTAACTTATAACGTCTGCTGAAAGACAAAGCGTGTGCTTTTGATTTTTACTCGATAGTATGCGATGAAAGCACAGATGCCACAGACACCGCGCAGCTGTTAATTTTTTTGTGGTGAGTAGATGATCATTTTTGCTGTACAGAGGAACTGCTTGATATGATGAGCCTAAAAGTGTAGAGATATTTTTGAAGCTGTGTCAGAGGCAGTTGAAAAGATGGGGCTTAAATGGGACAAGCTCTGTGGAGTAACAACAAATGCCAGCCATTACAGACGAGCACACAGGAATGGCACATATGGTGTCTGCCAAGGTAAAAGAGAGCGGAGGTCAGGCTGTTTGAATGCACTGAATAATCCACCAAGAAGCACTGTGTGCCAAGACTGTGCAGTGGGGCGATGTGATAAACACTGTTGTAAAAACTGTCAACATACTTTGATGCTGCAGTGGTTTTTTCGCTGAGATCAGAAATTGACCAGTTTGTGACCCCCAGTTTGTACCAAACAATACGAATTGTACATCATATGACCTACATTCTGAATATTCATTTTATGTAAAAATCACAGCAAGAAGGTCAGGGGTCTGATCCCTAGATGGAATAACTAGAGACCTTTCTATGAGAAGTTTGTTCTGCCCGTGTCTGCATGAGTTTCCTTCGGGTGCTCCGGTTTCTTCCCACAGTCCAAAAACAAGCATGTCTTGTATTAAATAAATGTCATGTGATCGATGTAATGTTGTTCCTGTCATGAAATAGTATTTGATGTCTAAATGATGTACATAAAATAGCAATAAGTCTGGACGGTCCTTTTCATCTTTCTGTTAGGAGAACCCAGCGTTAGGACACACTGTTCTATTTTTTAACATGTGTGAACACAGTACATGTTTACACAATGTGATAGTCTATCCCAAGTGCCTCCAAACTTTCTTACACAGTAATTTTAAATTTGTGAATGTATCTCTATTGTGTTGCTTGACATTTTTTTCCCCTTGCCCATGCAGTTACATCAGCTAGTGATTTATTTTGGGTCCTGATGCAGTGCTGTCATCATAAGCAGCAATTTCACCATATTCCTTAAATCATTTAATAATATTATATAATATTCAGGGATAAATATGCAAATCCTTTACAATCCTTCTTTGAGGATAATCGTTTTTAAAATTTTTATCAATTTTCTTTGTGAATAATGTTTTTATGATTCAATTATGATTGTAATAACCTGTTGATCATTATTTAGTTTTTCCCCCTTACTACTATACCTACAATATAATGCCCTTGTCCCAACATTTTCGAAATGTGTTTAGGATTGAAATGCAGTAATGAATGTTTATTAACAAATTAAATGAAGTGAACCGATAAAAACATACAATATCACAGGTTCTAACTAAAATTCAAAGTAAATACAGTATGTATGTATATGTATTTGTTCTACGTTCTCTTTTCGCTCATTAAAAAGAAAGTAGTGTTTGCATTCATGAGGCCAGATTCCAATTTTCTTTCCCTACAGTGGTTTACAGACATCCTATAATTACTGGAGTGGCCTTGTATTAGCAGTGCTCTTTCTCTTATACAAATATATTATAATTTATATATTACACACAGTTTGTCTCTCTCTCATTCTCTCTCTCTCTCTCCATCTCTCGCTTCAGCAATTTGACTTTTATTCAGTCTATATTAAACGCGGGCGGAAGTACCGGGAAAGTTTATTTTACAAAAAAAAACACCACGAGCCAAAAAGCACACAAAACAGTCTGTGAGGGATAAGGTGATGATGGTGGCAGGTGAGGAATTGGAAGAGGTGGCTGCTGGTTCCGATATTTTAAATGTCCTTTTTAGTCCACGGAAGCCAGCACCTGTGAAGACACAAAAAAGAATAAAATAAAAATCGACACGCTAAGCTACTGCAGCAACAAACTAAAACGCACACACATTCTGCAATGAACGCGCCCGAATCTCATTTCCAATGCCATTAAATAGGCACGCCAATTAGGATTGAAAATGGGATTCAGGTGGGGTCACGCCCCCAGAAGACACACATACGCACGCATGCACACACGCACACAGTAAGACACCAACCCCATGCAACCAGGGGAAAGGTGATTATACTCTGTTATTGCGCTCTCGTTATTTTACGTTAGAATATGTGTGCGTTTTAGTTTTTAGTTTACAGGGGAAGCCAAGGCATAATAGTCAGCTTAGAAGATTTGGGACCAAAAGGTCAGTGGTTTAATGCCTAGACCGGCAAGTTACCTTCATGGCTGAAATGCCATTTAGTTATGCACCGAAGCCCCACTTGCTCACCATGTGCCTCAAAAAGATGATGTTGATTATTATTATTATTATTATTACTGTTAAAAGGACTTTCAGGTAGGACTAGTTTGCTTGTCTATAAGGGGAAATGTAAAGGTTTACACTAAAGAATGCCTATGACTCCAGGTACCCGTGTAAATCAATCAGCCTTCAAAAACACCTACAATATCAGCACAACAGGAAACATGGACAAATTTGTCTGTGTATTGGACCCCCCTTAAACAGCCAAAACCATTCCCCCCAGAATACACCAGCATTATTAATACAGGGAAACCAAAATAACAACCAATGACTTATCTGAACTGTTTATGCATTAGATAGTCTTTGAATGCATCAGATAGTCCCTGAATGTTCAAAAATAGGTTCCTTAAAGTGAACAGGTTTGCATAGTTTAGAAGTACTGTATTTTGGCCTGTTGGGCTTGTTTTTTTATAGCTCATTTTTGCCTTTGTTCTGACTTAGAGTTATCGGTTCTACAAGTCTCTATGATCTGAGCTTTTGCTATACTCTATAAATGCAAATCTAAATGTAAATGTGTTTCTTGAAGCCTGAGTGGCCAGTTTGAGCTGAATCAGTAAGCAAGCTGCAAGCTGAGCAGAGGCATGGGCGAGCAAAGCAAAACGGCATGGCTAGACAAAACAGTAGTTTTGTAAAAATTTTATAAAAAATTCTATAAAAATGAGACATGCATTTAACAATTCTCTCTTCAGTCTCTATATACAACCTGTTTCCAGTGCATGTTGTTTGACTTATCAGTGCACATAAACTATAATTACCCAGAAGACACAGTTAGCTTTTTTAAAGCCTGTACTCTGTGTAGATTCTAAATTGATATGCATTGATCATCTTACATTAGGCGTAATTACCTTGACCGACTTACAACCCTGCCACACACTCATACCTAAAACGATCTCACACTGTACCTAGTTGAGTAACACTGCCTACGAAGGCATAAGAGCAACAAAGAAAAGAAGGGAAAGCCTCAGCACCAGTAAAATCTCCCTGTTTATTCTGAAACAGTATGGATCCAATGAGTCAAAGGGGGAGTTCATTAAGCTTTACCACCCTTCCATTTATGTAGGTGTGAGGTACAATGGCGGTACTATGTAGGAACCCAACAGTGGACCTTTTCCCCATGATCCAGTTTCCTCACACATTCAAAAGACAGGCATGCTATGTTATGCCTCTTACTGTGAGTGTCTTACTGTGAGCGTGTGTACCCTAAGATGGAGTGGCGCCCTGTCTATGGTTGTTCCTGCCCTTGAGCCGGGTGGGCACCTGTTGGCCAGCAACCCCATATGGATTATATACCGAAAACAAGTTCTTTAGTCAGACAATTCCATGTTTCAACTTATTTTAGGGAAAATGGACATACAATGGTAAAAATTCTGTTACCAACAAAAAGTACAAGCGCAGCATCTGTGATAGCAAGGGGATGCATCAGGGACCCACAGAATGTGAAATCTCTATATATTTACAGATACCATTGATTCAGAGGCTTATATTGTGCTTTTGTCAAGATAATATTTTTTCCCAAGAACTAATGTCTATTTTAGAAGGAAAATCCCAGGCCTCATTCTACATGATTTATACCATAAGGACTTGCACAAATTCACCAATTTTCATATTTATAAGTTCTTCCAATCTGAATCTAATCATTGCTGAATCGGAGCAGTCTTTAAGGGATCATTATATCTGTTAAATAACAAGGATTAACATATTTTTTATTTCAGTTTTTGAATTTTCAGAAAGCATTCAAAATTTTATGCACATGGGGTTTTAGATGTAATATGCTGAACATTATCCATGAGTTTATCTATTTATATTCCTGTATTTACAATGTACATGTTGAACATATACTGTAAAATAGATATTCTGTAGATATTGACTTATTGTATTGTATATGTTTTAATTTCCAAGCTTTTAATTATATTTTATCTTTATGGACATTCACTAATTTATATTGTTTTCCATATAAACCGGATTTCGAAAAAATTGTGACAAAGTACAAACTGTAAATAAAAATGGAATGCAATAATTTACAAATGCCAAAAACTGATATTGTATTTACAATAGAACATATAAAACATATCAAATGTCGGAAGTGAGAATATTGGCTCATTTAAAATTTCTTTACAGCAACACATTGGGATGGGGCAATAAGAGGATGGAAAAGTTAAAGGTATAAAAAGGAACAGCTGGAGGACCAATTGGCAATAGGTCATTAACATGACTGGGTATTAAACGAGCATGTTAGAGTGGTAGCAGCTCTCAGAGGATCTAGAAACCTTTATAGTTAAAACTCTATACACTATAGTTTAAAGAAGAAGCTGTATCTAAACAAGATCCAGAAGCACTGCCATCCTCTGGGCCAAGGCTTGTGTAAAATGGACTGTGGCAAAGTTGAAAACTGTTCAGTGGTCAGACGAATCAAAATTTAAAGTTCTTTATAAAAATCAGGGACGCCATGTCATTCAGACTAAAGAGGAAAAAAGCTGACCCAAGTTGTTATCAGAGCTCTGTTCAGAAGCCTGCATCTCTGATGGTATGGGGTTGCATTAGTGCATGAGGCATTGGCAGCTTGCACAACTAAAAGTACACCATCAAAGTTAAAGGGTATATCCAGGTTCTTGAGCAAATATGCTCCCATCAAGGAGTTTGTAGAAAGGCAACAGTAACTCAAATAACTACTTCTTATAACCAATAAAAGCAGAATACCATGTCTTTTGTAAAGTATGCCATGAAGAATTAATGGAAATTCTGAACGCAAAAGGGGTCCAACATTTTACTAGGAAAGGCTACTTATGAAAAGTGACCAGTGAGTGTAGAGGCAAACATAGACAAAGAACACTTCAGAGAAGCCAAAGCCACCACACTGTATTGTGAGTGGTGAGCAATATAAGTCGCGGCCTCTTTCTTATTCACGGGTCGCCAAGGCTTTTCCACCTCACTTTGTCCTCTGCATCCTCTGATGTGTCCACATGTCCACATCTATTTATTTCCTCTTTGGTCTTCCTCTCTGTCTCCTGCCTGGCAGCTCCATCTCTAACTTCCTCCTACCAAAATATCCACTGTCCCTCCACTGCACATGTCCAAACCACCTCAGTCTGCCCTCTCTAACTTTTTCTCCCAATTTTCCAACCTGTGCTGTCCCTCTGATTTTTACATTACTAATGCTGTCTATCTTGGACACTCACAACTAGAACCTCAACATCTTAGGCTCTGCAACCTCCAGCTCTGCTTCCTGTCTCTTAGTCAGTGCCACTGTTTCCAAACCATACAACAAGGTTAGTCTCACTACATTCTTATAAACCTTTCCTTTCACTTTCGCTGCAACCCTTTTGTCACACATCACTCCTGACATTTTTCCCCATCCACTCTATCCTTCAATTCAATTTTATTTATAAAGCGCTTTTAAATATAAGCATTGACCCAAAGCAGCTTTACAAAAAACGTTTTTATCCCAGATGAGTAACGGTGGCAAGGAAAACTTCCTGAGTAAGTAAGGAAGAAACATTGAGAGGACCCAGACTCATAAGGGAACCCATCCTCATTTGGGTAATGTAATCATATACATAATTCCATAACTAACAATAGAGTGAATGGGCAGTCGGAGGGAATGCAGCGGGCGCAGGGTTGCCCACATCCTCTGGTTACTCCGCCGTATTCGGTGTAGCTCATCCGAAAGAGTGGAGAAGAGAAAGAGGATAGAAAAGAGAAAAGGGGGAAAAAAGAAAGGGAAAGAGAATAAAGAGGGTTCAACTCAATAGGGCCTTTCAATATGAGTTCCCAAACAAACCCTCAATAACTCAAATATTCTTTTTTTAAACGAAGGCGACACGGTGGCGCATTGGTTAGTGCTGTGGCCATATTGCAAGGAGGGCACGGGTTCAAGCCCCGGGATGGGTCAGCAAGGGTTTATTATGGGTACTACGGTTTCCTCCCACAGTTCAAAGACATGCACGCTAGGTGAATTGGAAATGCTAAATTGTTTTTGATTTCTGTATAGATGTGTGATGAAACTTGCGTATGTTCCTGTCATTAAAATGGACACTGGTGCTGAAGATGACATTAAACAATACAGAAATAAATTTGTCAAACAATGAGCCTGTTTTAGGGACAAGAAAGAGCAAGTTTATCTACAGAACACATTTAAATTTAGTTAAATATGTAAGGATTTTAGACAAGTTTCAGTAAAAGGTACTGGGGTAATTCTCTCGTTTACAGGTGGAGGTTTTGAGGGTCGAGATCCTTTGTGATTTTAATCCCATCCGGAGCAAACAATTGTTTTTCTCAGACGTCCTCAGTCTGAGAAACAATCACAGGCTGAATTACCTACTGTTTTTGCTCTAAGCTCAGGTTTCGGTAGTGTTAAAATGAATTGTGCTCATACTCCACAATGTTTCAAGTACTCCGAGACCATGTGACAACATGAAATCATCTGACCGAGAAAGCCGAATCTTGCTGGTGCTCCTGTTTTTCATATTGAAGTCAAGATGTAAAAGTTTTATCACTGAGTACAAGTGTGAAATTTTTTCTGTCAACGTCCCCCCGAGAAACTAATCCAGTCTGGATAGGGCTTAAGTTGTACTCTCTGCCGTTGATCTCTCTGTGACATCACACCTGTGGCCTGTGACCTCATGTTGATTAAGCAGAAGATAATGGATGGATGGATAATAAATAAATGAATGAATGAATGAATGAATATAGACCGTATGGATCTGAGATATTATATGTTTTGTAAGGGGAACAGATACCGCCACCGGCCAGCAAGGCATATTGGGGCGCTTATTGGCATGAGTCGACCTGCGTATCGAGGATGTTCGCAACCTTGTGTAGTCTCTGTCCTGACATCTTTATGTAGTATTGTATCAAAAATGTACACCACAGTGGACCAACCCACATATTCGTAATCCATTGATTGTTCAGTGTAGAATACAGATACTGTATCATTAACATAAACAGATGCAGGTATACAGGTGTTGCACATCTACTATGCATGCGCACATGACATTTTAATTTTAAATGAAGTAATTGCAAAGCTGCACGTTGCAGTAATGTACTTAGAAAGAAATAGTGAATGATTAACTGGCACTTAGCAGAATAAAAGGTCATTTAAATGTATTGGTAGTAACAATCTGTTTGGGGAGGCGAGATGCCACTTATACTGCACAAACTCATCACCATCTTTCCCTCATTTCTCTTCTCCTTCTCTTACTCTCTCATCTCTCCGGCTCTCTCACATCCTGCACTATATTCCCTACTGCCCTACAAGTGACTGAAAGACTCTCCAGTGAAATGCCAAGTGTAATTAATTCAGCTTTGTTAAGCACTTTTAGGAGTTCTTACGCGTTTAGAAAACATTCTTCTATCCCTAGGTATCGGTTTGTGTATGCATGGATGGATGGATGCATTGCTGTTTAGTGTGTGTCTGTTTATTAGAGCTGTAATGCAACCCCCTGGTTGGTTATTTTTCTGTCCATTGTTTCAAATATTTACATTAATTTGCCAAAAGTTTTCACTCCTCTGCCTTTACACGCATATGAACTTGAGTGACATCTTATTCTTAATCCATGGGCTTTATTATGATGACGGCCCACCCATTGCAGCTATAAGTGATTCAACTCTTCTGTGGAAAACTATCCACAAAGTTTAGGAGTGTGTTTATTGGAATGTTTTGCCTAAAGTCCATTTGTGAGGTCAGAAACTGATGCAGAGCCGGTTTTAGCGTACTATAATAGTGTGGGCTGGTAATAATTATATGAGGGCAATACTTGTTGTGCCTTGAGGGTGCAATTATTGTGTTATTTCATAGAAATGTGTTAGTTCTTAAAAGCTATGGGTGTTCAGGTAATTTCAGATTGTATTATAACACATAAATATCTAGACATTGTGACATAAAGGCTTTAAAATTGTTTAAATAGTGAGGTAATAGAATTAACAGTCAGTATTAACTTGTAGACTCTAGAGATCATACACTCATGATAGTCTGAGAATACATGCGTCTTGTAAGCAACGTTTATACTTTGTATATATGCTAATAATTATTAATCAGTATATTTAATATTATTCTATTATTTCTTACATTTCAGTTTACAGATTTCATAAAGACCAATCCCGCCAGTAAAGTGTTCATTGAAGTGCCTTATTGGACGGGTCTTTATTTGTTAACTCTCTGTCTAACTATTACCAAAAATAGAGAGGACAGAGCAGTAAAAAGATCTATGTATCCTCAGATTGTATGAACGGAACTACGGAAGAGTGTGAGCTCTGCAATGATATGTGCAACTCTGCAACTCTGCTGATCACAAGTCAATACTAGCTATTAATTCTAAAAGCTGACTATTAAAGCCTTTGTCCAAATCCCTATACGTCATAGCATAGTTAACAATTGTTTACTGTTTATAAACATGACTCAATGCACAATTATATATATTTTTGGACAGGATTAGAATTGAGAACATCAGTGGGACAGCACAGGTTGAAAAAGTGGAAGACAAAGTTAGAGAGGGCCGATTGAGATGGCTTGGACATGTGCAGAGAAGGGACAGTGGATATATTGATAAGAGGATGTTAGAGATGGAGCTGCCAGGCAGGAGGCAGAGAGGAAGACCAAAGAGGAGATATTTGGATGTGGTCAATGTAGACATACAGGTAGTTGGTGTGAAAGCAGAAGATGCAGAGGACAGAGTGAGGTGGAAAAGGTTGACACGCTGATAAAATGGGGAAGCCAAAAGAAGAGGAAGAAGAAGGTATATATTTTTATAGAACTTAGCCCCAAGGCGTAGCCCGTAGAGTTATCACTTTACTACTACACTACATTATCATTCAGTCTCTGATAGTAAAACAACAAGCTTTCTTATTGGTCTCTCAAATTTATGGAAGACTGGTTTTAGCGTTTCTTTGCGATTACAGCATGTGCTTGAAAGTGGCACCATCTGTATAACAAAAATGTTTCGGTTTGAAGGTTGATATTCCCATTTTGGCAGTTGGTTAAATTGGGATAAATGCACCACTTTGCGCTTATTGTTTAATATCTTTTGTTTCTGAAAGTAATGAGTCAAAGTGGTCATAGCAAATCGATTGATTCTGCTCTTATGGCTGGTTTTCTGATGTGTTCTCGCATCTGTGCCACTGGCTGTTCATATAAAATTGCTTCTGCTTGAGCCAAATCAAATTCTGTCTGTTTTTTAAGAAGTATTTGCTGTGCTTCTGCCAATAGCCTTTCCTGTTCGGCTTTTAATTCCCTGTGCGCATAATCAAGCTGAATTCGGGCTTTTTGCGCCCCGGACCATGCCTGTGATGCGCTGTTTAAAGACGAAGAGGATGATTTTCCTGATCGCTTAGAAGTAGCTCCAGAAACCTGCGATTTTTAGTCCAACGATCCATCATAAGATTTCTCAGAGGGTGGTGTACAAGAAGCTTCTTCGTGCTTCTCTGTGGTATTGTCTTTATATTGCTTTTCCAAGTAGAAAGACGTTTTAGCATTGATTCATATAAAAAATCAATAGAATATGATGTCTGTCTAGCTTCAGATAAATTTATTCCATCTCTAACATTAATCTCCTGATGCTAAAATCTTACATGATGCTGAAGACACACCAATTACCATGGCTGTTACACTTAATGTATGCAACACAGGAAATCCTTCCTTATATTCCTGCAGGTGTTTGCACAAAGTGGACAGGTCTGTTTCATTTGGACATTTCATGATCAGGATTGGTTTAGCAACAAGAATTTCATTCTTCAGACGCACATCATCTGCTCCAGTGCCAGCAGAGCCTGATGACGTTTTAGGGTTTCTGTTGTTCCACAGAGCCCTAACTCATTCACACACAGAAACCTTACTATATCACCAAGGCATTTTATATAATATCTGTTCTTTTAAAGCTGTGTTTTACCTAACAGCATGAAGTCAAAAGTGGCTTTTGTTGCCTTTCTGCATTTGTGCTGAGACCAGGTGGCTGCAGCCTGTATGTGACTATGGCTGGATGCTTGTTTCTGTAACCCCATCACTCTCGGGTGCCGCTTTCCAATTATTAAAACCACGCAAGGTAAAAACATCATTTCTTTCACTAGCCATGGCATATTTCCGACAGGGAAAACAGAAACATGCATCCTGCAGAACAAAGTACTCTAATCATTGGCCGTGTGCGGTACCAGACAGAATTGAATGATCGGAATATAGACCCAAATGCACGCTTTGGGTAGCTGGCTAATATTGGCTGGTTATGGTGCTTCACCATTCAAATCGCTAGCTGCTAGAGGTGGAACTGAAAGAGGGAACTGTTTTGGGTAAATACTAGCCGGAGCCTTTGTGCTAGCGCTAGTGTCCGAAGCATCAGCGGGAGCCTCTGGGTTTGAAGGAGCGCTGGGTTTGTTTATAGGATACAAAACCTAGAACCGCAGTTGTTGAAACTCACTTTAGATGAAGTAAAGTGATGGAACGTGTGTTAAAATGAGCTTTCGCTGTTAGTACCGCTTTTACGAACTGGAAAATCTTTCATGAGAATGAGCGTGGGTGTTGCGGGGGGTGGTGTACTGGGGGTGTAATACATCTCCCTAATAGCAGAGAATAGATCCCCAGCAATCAGTGAGATCTGTGTGGGGGTCTGGCAGACATACATTTGAGGTAATGCAAATAAACACACGAGGAAAATTTAAACTAAAACAGTACTGGTATATAATGGGGCGGTCGTAGGCTTGTGGTTAAGGAACTAGCCTTGCAACTGGAAGGTCCCTGGTTTGATTCCAGGTATCAACAAGTCATGGCTGAAGTGCCCTTGGGCAAGGCACCTAACCCCCAGTCGCTCCCTGGGCACTGTGCTGGCTGCTCACTGCACCAGTGTGTGTGTATTTG
>JAOUQT010311502.1:0-14966 GCA_025769995.1 Xyliphius kryptos | reverse complement strand
CGACCCACCCGGGGATCGAACCCGGGTCCTCTTGCTGTGAGGCCACAGCACTATCCACTGCGCCACCGTGCCGCCATCTAAAAAATCATATAAAGACTCAGAATTAATTTACTGCCATACTGTACACTCTCCTGAAACTTTATTAGGTACACCTTGTTTAATTGCTTGTTAACACAAATATCTAATCACATGTCTGAAAATAAATGCATTTAGAGATGTCATGTAGAGATGGTCAAGACAACTTACTGAAGTACAAACCGAGCATCAGAATGAGAGAGAAGTGACTTTGAATGTGGTATGTTTGTTGGTGCCAGACGAGTTGGTCTGAATATTTCATAATCTGCTAATCTACTAGGATTTTCACACACGACCATCTCTAGAAACTACCTCACTAACTAAATCAAATAACCACTCATTACAAACAAGGAATTAAGAATACCATCATCTCTGCTAAAAGGACACAAAGAATTAAGGCAGTTCTGAAAGCAAATGGGGGTCCAAACATTTACTACCAAGGTGTCCCTAATATAGTTGCCAGTGGGTATACTGTATATTGCAATAACGTAAGCAGGATTGTTTAATTTTTTTTATTTTTGTTATTTTGTAATACCTTATGTGCAATCTGTGCCAAAAAATCAACACTTGTCTTTATCAGTGGTAACATCAGTGTGAACTTCTTGTTTCTCAATGAGCCCAATTTATAGTATTGTACTTTGCTATATTATTTGCTGTATCAGAAACAATTATCAATAATTTTACTATGAAAAAATCTTTGTGTTCCTCGTATATGCTTTTGCACATGGTATGATAACCTAAAACCTTCGCTTTTATGCTCTTGACTACCAGAAGCGAAACCTGCCTTAAACTTCAGTGTGTATGCATTCAGAGATACTTTTTTTGCTTAACACAGTTGTATAGAATGGTGATTTCTCTTTCTCTCTCAGCTCAATGCTGTTCGACCTCTTTCACTGAAAAACAACTCAATGGTCACATTTTTAATATGTATTCTTTAAACTCTGAATCACGCAGTGAGCAAAACTCACAGGAATATTTCTAAAAAACTTCAACCAACAACCACATCACAGTCAGTGAGCAACAATTCAGGATTTTGAACGGTATGACCTGCATTAGTGTATGCACTGAACTTTTGCCACATGATTTCATGAATGATCAGAGGTTCAAGCTAAAACTGTTTTCCATCCAAAAATCAACAGGTGGCAATATATAGGAAACTCATTTTAAATGCATTTTAGACTTACACAGTATAAGGTTCAATAACAACAATAATAATAACAATAATAATAACAAATATAAAACAGGTAAAGCTTTAGTCTTAGTAAAATGTACTTGTAAAGCACATTTAACATGACAGTCTTAACTCAAAGGAAGGCTAATCCACAGCCTTGTTGCTGCAGCTGAAGAGTTAGGATTACCCTTCAGCTTCAGTTGTGTATAGTGAACAGCCAGCTATAACTGGTCTGAAGAGCTTTGTGGAGCTAATAATTTCTGAAACATATATGGGAGCTTGTTCAGGTTACTCCTTATAAAAATGAAATCATTTTGAAATGAATCTTAAAGAAACAAGAGGCCAATGAATAGGGATGCAAGAACCAAATAATATATGAAACCATATACTTGCAGCAGTGTATTTGGTATCTTAAAAGTACAAACTGCTATAATAAATACAAATAGCCTCATACAAATATCTTGACTGTAAACACACACATACACAAAAACAGAATATTAATTAAACATTATATTAAATCTTACTTTAAAATATTTTTAGGCCAAGGCTTGGTACGTTTGCACCTACAAATCTATTAACTTTATTTTGATATAAAATGTGTGGGGCAGCATGGTGGCCTAGTCGGTTAGGGTTGTCACCTTACAACATGAAGAATCCGGGTAAGAAATTTTCAGTAAAGTGATCCTTAGTGTGTGAACGTGTGTGTGACTTTGTTTGTATATCGTTTTACCCAAAGTTGCGTGGTAGGCACTGGCTGGATTGTGACGCCTTGAGGATTAAACGGAAAATAAATAATGAATGAATATTAAATTAATTTCTAATTATTTATTTAATTACTGGTTATAATCACATGTGCCTTGTGATTGCAATGGTACATGCTCGGTCATGGCTAAAAAAACTGTGTCAGCTGAGCAAGCATTGGATTAGCTCTATAGCAGCTATAGGACCTTCAGTTAGATGTCTGTTGATGGTTACTCCATTCTTTATACACACATGATACTGTATTATAGGGAACAGCCTACAAGTGCACTTGTTGCTGGAACCCCAGAACCAAACCTCCAGGCTCTGACTATATGTCTGTGGTCAAAGTGGCTCAGTTTACCCATAGCTGATTAATGTTGCCTTCTGCTGTGAAAAATCATGCTAAGCAAAAATCTGAAATTCTGATTTTATATATAATTGCATATCTACTGTTTTACCAGCACAAGGGTGCTTCTGCCATTTTTCCTTAAACTGAATAATAAAGGCATTGCATTGCTGCTCCAGTGCTGTGTGGCATTTGCTGTCATTTTTTACAAGGCCAAAAAGTATTTAGTCTTAGTATTTAGTTTTATCATGCAGTAGGTACACTTTAACTATGAGAGACAAAGGTACTTGGTCACTAACAAAATTTCAACTCAGTACTTTGTAAAGAAACTTTGTTGGTAATGACAGCGGTCAAACGTCTTCACCATGTTTGCACACACTGTAGCTGGTATTTTGGCCTATTCCTTTTTTGTCTCTCATAGTTGACGTGTACCTATGATGGGAATTACTGACCTCTCTTATCTTTCTAAGTAGTAAAACTTAGTCAGTGGCTGACTAAATATTTTTTGGCCACTGTGTATATACAATCCATTGTTTAGAGTTGTTGGTAGCCCTGAACACCTAGCTAAGCTTGCACCATCATACAGATATCAGGAAACAGACTCCAAAGGTGACAAACGTTCACCATACAAAATTCAACCCATGTCCGCTACTAAAGCTCTGCAAGTTCACTGAGAAACAATCATCATAGTCATCATCATCACATAACATATTCCAAACAGGAACACAGAATAAAAAATGCCATGCACTCTGCAAGGAAAAAGTAACACATTCAGTCACACTCATTTTTTACACATTGGGAGGGGTCACATGTACTCATTTACAGACGGGGCAATTAACACATTCAGACAGAGAGTAACCCGAACTCAGGTTTACCACACACTACTGACTCGGTCACTAATAAACCAGTTAATATGCTGTACCAATGTAGTTAACTTATAAACAAACAATAGTATACATTTGAGGTGGTTGGCTGCACATATATATTTACTGTGGGGTTAAACTTGCTGAATATCATAATATCTTGTCAGCTGATACAAAGCCAGGGAGTCAAACCCCAGTTACTAACACTCCTGGTGTTTTACAGCTGCCCATTCTAACAACTCATCTATCTAGGCTGCTAATTATCTCTAAAAGATACTATAATTATAATAACTGATACTTTCTCTGGATTTAACCCATCTGGGGTAACCCCTGGAGCAGTGTGATGCACCCCTTATTGAAGTGCACAGGGAGCAGTTGGGGTGTTGTGTGCATGGGTTGACAGCACTTCATCTGTGACTTGCCTGAAATGGGAATAGAACCAGTGATATTTCGGTCCCCAGCCCTCCACCCTATCCATTAGGCTACGGGTGCCCTATAAATAAATTAATAACTAAACACAAAGGATTGCATGCTCAAAGCATAGCATTTGCTGCTAGTATTATAAACATAAATGAATAGAAAAAAAGTTCAGGTTTGAGAAAATATTGGCTTATGGGGGCTTTGTTATTGACATCACGTCAACTTGTTTATGGTTATTAATAGTCACGCGGACAAAATGTTTCATTTTTGACATTATCAACCACTAGAAAATAAGGTGTACAAGGTGCATATTGCAGTGAGCTTAAATGCTATAATCAATCTTCATAAGACACAATCGGGCAGGGCTAGTGCTCTAGCCTACTATGGAGAATGAAATTAACTTAAACCCTTCAATACATGTGCAATTTGTGGTGACAAATGTATCGCTTGACATTGGGTGGATTTATCTGGCTCTTACTGCGCTTACAAATTAAATAATTAATTATTATTATTATTATTGGGTGGCACGGTGGTGCAGTGGGTAGTGCTATTGCCTCACAACAAGAAAGACCCAGATTCAAGCCTGTGCAGTGTTACTAAATTGCCCGTTATTGTGTGAATGTATGTGCGCCCTACGTTTCCTGTTTAGTCGATATATTGTGTATATGTAGTGGTTTGTTTCCCTAATAATGTAAACTCATGCTTACCTTTAATATCTCTGTGTGGATATCTAACCCATACTACTAATGTTATGAGAACCTACACTTCTCAGCCACTTTTTTATGTACACCTTGCTAACTAAAGGATGAAATCCTTTTGCAATCAGAACTGCCTGAATTGCCTTTCGTTTATCTCAAACCAGTCTGTCCATTCTCCTCTGAACTCTAACATCAACTGCAAAACTGCCCGTCACACAATATTTTCTCTTTTAGACCATTTTCTGTAAACCATAGAGATGTTTATGTGTAAAAAGCAGTTGATCAGCAGTTTCTGAAATATTCAGAAAAGGCCCGTCTGGCACCAACAAAAATGCATCCTGAGTTTTCTTTTGTTTTATTTGTTTTTAAACTTTTTTTTATAGATTCACACACAATGTTTACATTTAAATTATCAGCAAGGGGTCAGTCATTATCTCTGGTTAAATCTGGTTAGTATTCCACATCTTAAGCACTATCATATTTTGTTTAGTAATTCATATATAGTTATTTTTAGGGTGGCATAATGTGTGTGTGTGATAAGTGCAGAGAAGAAATGCTACCTGAGGTTAACATACACTCACCAGATACTTTATTAGGTACCCAAATTGGGATTGAACCTGTATTCTTTCAGTGAGGCGACAGCACTTAACATTGTGCCACAGTCCCATCTACTTGCTTATTAAAATAATAATATACATTTTTTAGTTGTTGAACCTTTTGTACATCTCTAGGTTTTACTGATAATGGTTGAAAAAGAGAAAATATATTATGAGAAATTTGTTTAAAAAGCGTTTTTTCAAAAACAAAAATGTGCAGTCACAAATATAAAGGATAATAGGATGGATCTTCATCAAGACACAAGTACTACATCAAGAATATAACCAAGAATTATAAAAATATATTTTTTTATAAAAAGAGGAGGTAAAAACATAAGCCAATCAAATAAAATATTAGCAACAATGGTAAAAAAGTACAGGCTTTCAATGAAACAGTTTTTAAGGATGTGTAAATTTCTTAGACAGACTTACCCTGGCGATGTAACCTTTACTGAAAATGTTGGGTATTTTAGTAAAAAATAAACATCTCTAGCCTTACGCAAGCCGAAGCAATCTTTTATTCGACATCCAGCCTGTTTTGTTCTTCTCTGGCCCTGAACTTATGTTTTATCTACAAGCCCATTCTCTACTTGATGCCTGTTGATATGTATCTCACTTTTCCAGCTTTGAAGCAGGCTCTGAATTACAGTCTAACAGAGAAGGTAAAAAATATATAGGAAATAAAATTCCGGATATCCACCCAGGCACACTTGGAAGAATCTTTCTAGTCTCCTGTCAGTCTCCTGTCCATCAACACAGTTCTCTAAGACAAATATTCTGCAGCACTTTGCTAAGGACCTGATCTCAGCAGTGACGGATTTCAACTGAGACGGATAAAGTACGAAATCGACATAAAATTACGCGGTGAACAAGCAAACAACAGTATCTACGGTAACAAAGAGTGAAAGTCTGTAATGTAAGCTGCTCGGTTTACTGGTAAATGTTGCCTTCTGCTGTGCAATGGACAGATAAATATCAGTGATCATATTCTACCTGCAAAGTGTACCTATGTACATAATATAGAAAGTTATTTAAAATCACAAAAAATGTAACAACGTATATAAAATATTAGATATTGTAATCAACACTGTTGAAGCATATATATATTTGATTATGAACATGCGCTGGTGTATTTATAGACTCACTGGACTCTTGCTAGTAAAAGGTTTATGCCTCCTTTATGCCTTTAGAACTGCCTTAATTTATTCCTTGGTTGTAATGAGTGATTATTTGAGTTACTGTTGCCTATCTATAATCTTGAACCAGCTACACTGACTGAATATTAATTTTACATGCTGTTGTGCAAATGGAATTGACAACAGGTGGAATTTATTAGCACTCAATAAAGGAGTGGTTATGCAGGTGGGGACCACAGAACACTTCTCAGTACCTATGCTTTCTGGCTGATGTTTTGGTCACTTTTGAATGTTGGTGGTGCTTTCACACTCTAAATCCCACACAAGTGGCTCAGGTAGTGCAGCTTATACAGGATTGCACATCAATGCGAGTGTCTGTCAGCGTAGTGTCCAGAGGCTGGAGGCCAGTACACCAGGAGATGTGGAGGAGGCCATAGGAGGGCAACAACCCAGCAGCAGGATCGCTACCTCCGTCTTTTTTGCAAGGAAAAACAGGAGGAGTGCTGCCAGAGCATTGCAAAATGACCTCCAGCAAGCCACAAATGTGCATGTGTCTGCACAATGATTAGAAACTGACTCCATGAGGATGGTTTGAGAGCCCGACATCCTCAGATAGGGGTTGTGCTCACAGCCCAACACCGTGCAGGATGCTTGGCATTTGCCAGAGAACACCAGGAATGGCAAATTCGCCACTGGCGCACTGTGCTCTTCACAGATAAAAGCAAGTTCACGCTGAGCACATGTGACAGACGTGAGATAGTCTGGAGATGCCGTGAAGAGCGATCTGTAACATCTTTCAGCATGACCGGTTTGGCAGTGGGTCAGTAATAGTGTGGGGTGGCATTTCTTTGGGGGGGCGCACAGCCCTCCATGTGCTCGCCCGAGGTAGCCTGACTGCCATTAGGTACCGAGATGAGATCCTCAGACCCCTTAGCCCTGGGTTCCTCCTAATGCAGGACAATGCTAGACCTCATGTGGCTGAAGTTTGTCAGCAGTTCCTGCAAGATGAAGGCATTGAAGCTATGGACTGCCCGCCCATTCCCCAGACCCAAATCCGATTAAGCACATCTGGGACATCATGTCTCGCTCCATCCACCAACGTTACATTGCACTACAGACTGTCCAGGAGTTGGTGGATGCTTTAGTCCATGTATGGAAAGAGATCCCTCAGGAGCATGCTCAGGCATTGTGGAGGCCACACACAATACTGAGCCTCATTTTGACTTGTCTTAAGGACATTAAATCAAAGTTGGATCAGCCTGTAGTGTGTTTTTCCACGTTAATTTTGTATGTGACTCCAATTTCAGGCATCCATTGGGTAATAAATTAGATTTTCATTGATGATTTTTGTGTGATTTTGTTGTCAGCACATTCAACTTTGTACAGAACAAAGTATTCAATGAGAATATTTCATTCATTCAGATTTAGGATGTGTATATGTGAGCTGTATATATATATATATATATATAATTTTACTGTAATCCAAAAGTCTTCTGGTATGTGCCTTATATTAGTTGGTATGTGTCTTATATAAGACTTTATAAATGATAACATTTTACCTAATACCTGAAATAAGAGCTCATGTTTTGTTTTGTTTTTTTTTTCTTTAAATGAGCAGTTATAGGCTCTTATAAAGTCATTTTCAGGTGTGCATTATTTTAACACAAATGTTATAAAACTTAATGATACTGATCTCTACAATTAATAAATAAACAGCATCATAATGCATTATGTCACTTTGGGTTATAAGGCCTTGTTGCAAATCATACTTAAGTGTTATTTTAAAAATCAATTTAAATTAACAGATGCAAGAAGTCAAGTGTGGACATTATAAAGCTTTCTGAATGCTTTTATAATGCATTATGTTTACCAGATTTAGAAAGTGTTTACTGACCACAGTTCTATTTGTAAATGACATTTATTTGTAGACAATTCAGTATGCAAAATTAAATGAATTTACCATTCTGTCTTTGAATGAATAATTAAATTCATGAGTAAAATACAAGTAGTATAGCAACAAACATTTTAAATGATATCTGGTCTCCATGACGGTTGCTTAGTGGTTAGCACGTCCGCCTCTCAGCGCTGGGGATTCCCGGTTCGAGTTTCCATGTTCTCCCCGTGTCTGCGTGGGTTTCCTCCGGGTACTCCGGTTTCCTCCCACATCCCAAAAACATGGATGTAAGGTAAATTGAATGTTCTAAATTGCCATGTATAGTGTGTGTATGAGTGTGTGGCTGTGTGAGGGAGTGTGTACCCAGCGATAGATTGGCGCCCTGTCCTGGGTGTATCTGCCCAGCACCCGAGATGTTCTCCCCTGGATGGGAATGGGGAACCCCCCCCCCCACCACCACCCCTCATAAAGTAATAAGCGGAAGATAATAAATGAACGGTCTTCATGGCTTTTGAAATTTGGGCAAAGTTTTTATTTGGATAAATGTTTATCAAAATCCTACTTAAAATTCATTGTGCTAAAATCCGTAATATAAATTCCATTCATGCATAATAGTACTGCTAAGTAGTTTTAACTTTAGAATTGTTTCACTGATCACAGCTTTGTTGGTAAACTGCACTCATATTGACATATTTCAATATGATGATAAAACCAGTGATTTACCAAGGTGCCTCTACATGTGTTATCAAAGCCATGCAATTTACAAAACATTAAACAAAATTGATTTTAAGCTCCCTTCAGGTCACCTTGTTCCTATGAAAGGTAATGATAATGCTGCTACAAAATATGTTTGAAAAATAAATTACCTTTTTTTTGCCAGTTTATAAACACATTGTTATAACTTTTTATAAAATCTGGTCAGAGACATCTTGGTGTACTTAGGCAACTGTAGAAGAATTTAATTAATGAACTACTTTTTTTCTTTTGGCTGTATCCATTAGGGGTCACCACAGCAGATCGTTATTCTCTATCTTGCCCTGCCCTGAGAATACACCTCTGTCACCCCAGCCATCAATGTCCTCCCTCAGAACATCCATAAACCTTCCAATTGGCCTGGTGCTTCTATCCTCAGCATTCTTGTGCCAATGTAAATCTTATCTCTTCTCCGCACATACCCAAAAACCTCAATCTCACCTCCCCAACTTCGGCTCTTAAAATGTCCTGCTTGTGTTGTTCCTTTAATAGACTCATTCCAAATCTTGTCGATCCTTTTTTAATCCCAGTGACAATCGCTAAATTTTTAACTCTGCCACCCCAGCTGTTCTGGTTAGTGAAACACCAGACGGAAGAGATATAAGGAAGGTACGCTGTGGCATGCAAGCCATTTATTAAAACCAGAATCAAACATGTAAATCCCAAGCCTAGATTCAGGAACTGTCCTAATCCGCCATAAACTTAGGGGAACTCCATGCCGGTCACAACACAAAGAATCCACGCCATAGCTTCCACTTGCCGTGGGCAGGAAATCGTGATCCCACTGAAGACATTCAGCGGGCATAAAAACGAAAACCAAAACAGGTAAATAAAAAACTAGACCTGGATTACAGAAAAAGGTGGCAGCACCAAATGCACTACAACGTGCAACATGCACTCACGGCTCTGGTTCACCACATTTGACACAACCCACCTGCGGATAGAGATGTGCAAACTGCAATACAGAAATGGGGATGAGTCCCAGGTGAGGGTAATAAATTAAAACTCCAAGAAAGCGGACTGTGCCACCTGACGCACTGGAGCCGTAACATCCTGATCAAGTGTAACACCTGCTCTTCTTCCTGCCTGTTGCCCAGTGTTAGCATCTCTGACCCATACAACAAGGCTATCCTGTGAACTTGTCTTTATACTCTGGCTGATACTCGTCTATTACATGTCACTACCTTTCACTCATTCTTTACCTCTTTACTACTTAGTTTTCTTCTTCATTCTGCATTTTACCCTTTATTATTTAAGGTTGTCACAATCGATGAAGGCGCATATGAGACTTGGCCAAATGTTTTATACCGGATGCTCTTCCTTTCACAACCTTTACCCTCTACCGGGCATGGAACACTCAGACTTTGGGGACAATTTAAAGTAGCCGATTCACCTTAAATCCATGTTTTAGACTATGGGAGGAAACCAGAGAACCCAGAGAAAACAAATGCAAACACAGGATACATTCATTTCTTGGATACATTTTACATTATTTACTACATTTGCCTTAAATATCTGAGCCCATTCCCATTCCATACCTCAACCCCTTGCAAATCAATCTTTCCTCCATTTCTTCCTCTAATTCATGCAAATGTAGTCTGTTTTACTCTTACTAAACTTTAATCCCATCTCTCTAATGCCAAAGTCTTCAGGCTCTCATCAATCTGTTCACTACTCTCACCACAGATTCAACATGTCCCACAAATATTCTTTTCCACAGAGACCTCTGGTTAACCTTATCCATCAGTCTGTCCATGACATTACAAATAAGGTTTAATGCTGATCTTTAATGCAGCCACACCTCTATCCTGTCTGCTGCACATCCTACAGCTGTCACAGTGTTCTTATACATACTATGAACCAACCTCTCATACTTCCACTCTTGGCACCCTATTAAACGCTTTTTCTAGATCTACAGTACTCAGTGCATCTCCTTCTGGCCTTTCCTGTACTTTGCTGTCAACATTATCAAAGCAAATATTGCATCAGTTATGGATTTGCTGGCATCAAACCACACTGCTTCTCACAAACCTTTGCCTCTTTTTTCCTACATTTCACACTTTTTTACATTTTCATGCTATGCTTAACAAATTTAATTTTGTTGTAGTTACTGCAATTCTGCACATCATCTTTATTCTTGAAACCATTACGCTTCTTCTCCACTCCTAGGGCATCCCGTTTTATTTGCTGGTTTTGTTAAAACATCCATTGTCATGTATCCTAAAGATCCCCATGGCTTTACTAGTATCTCGGCATTTTACCCACCAGCCTTTCATTATTTACTCTAGTTAAAGACGCCCTCACTTTTTATTTCCTAATCTTGTTCACCATTTTTACATCATCCAATATTTCTTGCTCTCATTTTCTACATTCATGGCTCCTCAGAATACTCTTTCCACCTTTTCAGTATGTTGACTTGGTTTGACAACACATTCCCATCTGCAATATTTATCATTCTAGCCTGCTGTGTCTACGCCACCTCTAATTTTGTACGCTTCACCTATACTAGCATCCAAAAACTTATAGTCTGTCATAAGCTTATTAGCTTTTACCACTTCCTATATTTCATTTCTTGTCATCTTTCTGTACAATCAAGTCTCTTTATCATCCTTCTTCCGCTCAGATGTCACACCTAGAACCTTACTAGATGATTATCTTCTGCCACCGTTATGAGCTGTTTTTCAGGAAGAGCATTTTGAAGAGCTCAAGGATGAGCTGTCCACCAGGGATCTTTCTGAATTTTTTGAGCAGCTTATACAGTTAAACACTTGTAAACGAGACGACACCAATTCTCATTCAGGTTGGTTTTGCCTGCACCTTCATGGGACAATTCCGACCATCCACCAGCGGGAAATGCCTAGTCCCATTTCAAGTAAAGGTTGATGGAGTAGGATCAAAGAACCGGAACCCCTGTGTCTGGGTTAAGTCTTACAGCTACACCTTTTAGAACAGAAGGAAGTCACGCTTTCTGCCTTAATCCACTTTGGCGCAGCCGGGAATTTCATTGATTCTAACCTAGCTGTACAGCTAAATCTTCCCACCCGTCCCCTGCACCCACCCACTGGCCGTGTCAGGCATTGATAAGGCGCTCTTGAAGCAGAGCACATTTCCCGATGCACTCTGCCTCTCAGGATAAGCATTGGAGATCATTCTGACCGGGTAATGTTCCACTTGATCTTGGCACCCAAAGTTGGTTTTCGGTCATTTATGGTTAAAATCATATAACTCCACCATCGACAGGTTTATGGGCTGAATTGTGACATGGTCTGACCCATTGTATATCTGGTATCGCTCAGGGTTCGACAGAGGGGTTTGAAGAGCCATTACTTGAGCACCTTCCACCCAAGTATAAGGACCTTAGGGAGGTGTTTCTTAAGCATAATGCTTTGGAGTTACCAAAGCATCAACCTTTTGATTGTGCTTGTACTTGTATGCTCTTACGGGGTCTAAGCAGATCGACCTGGATGAGTATATTGAGAAGTCCCTTGCAGCAGGTTTCATTAGGCCCTCTCCTTCTATGGCCAGGGCAAGTTTCTTCTTTATATCCAAAAAAAAAATTAATTAAGGTCATGTATTGACAATAGGGTTTAAACCATATTACAGTTAAAGACCAGTATCCCCTACTCATGAATTCTGCTTTTGAATCACTCCAGCAGCCCCAATACTTTATCAAATATGATCTTTGGTGTGTCTACAATCTTATTGACTTATTGACATTAACTGCACTTCTTGGCAAATCAATGCAGCGTTTTTGGTAAACCCAAGATGCATTAAAAGCCTTTATGGGGATTCCACAAAGCTTGGTCCCAGCCCCAGTGCTGACGCTTTCTGATCCAGATGCTGCCATTTGTCGTGGAAGTGGCTTGGGTGTTGGGGCAGTTCTCTCTCGGAGGTCCAGAGCAGATGGTAAAATGCATCCGTATGCCTATTATTTCAATTATTGCCAGCGGAAAGGAATTATGACATGGGCAATATGTGTTGGGGGTCAAACTAGCTTTAGAGTAATGACGTCACTGGTTAGAGGGGACCCAGCATCCATTCAAGGTATTGACTGACCATAATAATCAAATTTGTATAGAGAATTTTGTTAAACAATTTGTTAAATGTTTGAACGCTCGGCAGGCTAGATGGGCTTTGTTTTTTAGTAGATTTGACTTTGTCATGTCTTTCAAGCCCGGATCAAAAAATTTAAAAGCTGATGCTTTGTCATGTTCAGTGAGTGAGCCCGCCGCTTCGTCACCTAGCCCTGCACCCATCTTCCCCCAGAACAGATCGTGGCGCCAGGTCCAGGTTCTTCAGTGAGGCCACACATCCCACCTGACATGCCCTCCTGGTGTTCGTTGCACGGTTGAATACATTAGTCGCAATTTTGTTGGCCCAATTTGCAGAATAGTGTACAGGATTTCATTAAGTCTTACTCAGTCTGTGCACAAAATAAGGATTCAAGGGCACACCCGTCTGGGTTATTGTTTCCTCTACCAATTCCATCCTGCCCTTGGCTGCACCTTTTTTTGCCCCGGTTCATAGGGCCTTTCAAAATCAAATTTAATCAGTCCTGTGTCTTACAAGTTGCAGCTACTGAACATGCTTAAGGTGCATCCAACTTTTCAAGTTTCTCGCCTCAAACCCTTCGTATGCCACCCGTCCCATAGGGGCACCATTCCAGCCCCTCGGCCACCCTCCTCCCACCTCGTATAATTCCAGCGTACGCAGTCCATCGCATCCTTAAATCTTGCAAGGTTCAGGGCAAGGTGCAGTATCTGATGGATTGGGAGGGGTACAGTCCCAAGGAACATTCGTGGATCCCAGCCCGCAATATTTTGGATCCGGAACTAATTAGACAGTTTTATCGGGATAGTGAAGCTGGTCTAAAAACGTCGGGAGTCGTTCTTTGGAGGGGAGGTCCTGTAATGCATCAGGCAAAGTACACGCAGAGATCCGCTGGGGGCGCAATCAATGAGCGGTGTCGCCGTTGCCTTGGAAACAATAAGGCGTTTCCTAATGACTCAGACGCTCTCAGCACTTATTAAAGGCAGCTGCACTGGAGACTATTTAACGCGCACTTGATCTGACTCTGGGCTAAGTCCTTTGAGTTGTATCGGGCCAAAGTTCCGCCTAGAAGTTAAAACTATTATGGTTTTTGATATATTTTGCATCCTCACATGCTGATTTATTTTTCTACAGGACTCTGAGGTACGATCCAAAGGGTATCAGATAGAAGTTTCTGTTATATTTAGAACTTCTAGCAAGGTTTGGCTTCTCACTATCTCTATTTTTCAGTGGCTATAGCCTTTTGGCAAGTGGGTGCAAGTTATATTTATTTGCGTCCTCGCACGCTTGTTCATTTACGTTTTTTTTCTTTCTTAATTTTTTTCTTTATCTTTTTAAACATAAGAAAGCAAAAACTTATTTCCAAGGACATGGTAGGTAAGCACAATGCCAACTTTTAGCCTTGTAAGTACTTTGGAAGACCCTAAGTGACTTTGGATATCAAACAAACCATCAAATTTAGAAAAATGAGAAGCAGTAAAATTTTTCAAGGACATGATGACAGAGCCAAGTTTCAGATCTGTAGGTCTTTGGGACAACACCAATGTCACGCTGGTGGGGTTTTGCAATTGATGGCGATATTGAACTTGGGAAGACCCCAATGTGACCCTGATGTGACACTAAAGGGGTCTTGCTTTTAATGGCAATAACAAATAAACCATTAAACATAGGAAGGTTAGAAGTACTCAGTTTTTCCAAGGACATGGTAGGAAATCACCCTTGTAGGTACTTCGGAAGTGGAAGAATTAGTGATGAATCAATGAGTGAGGGCTTTGCCTTTTATTAGTATATGTTGGTCCTTAGTCGTTGGTTAATTCCCTGCACCTGCACATGTGTCTCTTAGTCCTATTTAAATTCTCCTCCTTTCCCCCATCTTGTTAGTTTATCGTCACTATGGGTTTTGTATGTCCCTTGTGAGTTGCTAATTTTTGTTTTGTTCATATAATCATGCTTGTTATTCCCTTAACTCGCCTGCTTTGTCTGCCACCACATAACTTAACAGGGTTTGGCGTGACACTGCTTTATGATCTCCAACAAATATGTTGTTTGTTTTTTTTTTACAAAGAACATTGTAACATGAAATTACAGTCTGCCAAACTACAGCATATGAACGTGACAACATTCACATTCAAACTAATATACAAGCCATATTTGTGCTATTGTATGTTAAACTGCATAAACAAAAAAAAACTTTAATTTAAAATATTACTTATAGACTGTTAT
>JAOUQT010311493.1:0-25901 GCA_025769995.1 Xyliphius kryptos | reverse complement strand
GAGCTTGAAGAAAGTAATAAAAATTGCCTTAAAAAAATTCCTCTCTCATTATTCTAACATTTAGCAAATAGAAATAACTGTGGTAATCCTAACTGACCTAAAAAGGGAAAAGTTTATTCTGATTTCATGTCAGACTGAATAAAAAATGCATGTCTTTTTTATATAGTGTATGTAAACTTTTGGTTTCAACTGTGTGTGTGTGTGTGTGTGTGTGTGTATGTATGTGTGTCATGTGCTAGTTAATTTTAGTCCTTGAAAATGTTACCTTGCAATGCAAAAAGACTTATACTTAATGGTGTGAATGTGCTTGTGGTGCTTGTTTTGTGCAGGTATTTTGAGTTTGTCAGCGGACAATACATTAAAAGAAGGAACAGAAAGTATCCTGACAGATTTTGTCCACTACCTAATGTTTTGTGGTTGACCTACTGTGTCAGAAGTGGTTGCAGTGGGATACCATGGTTGCTCGATTAACGCTGGATCTGTTTGACATTTCCTCTCTAGGTTCATGTGAACTTACTGCTGATGGAAGCAAGACTGCAGGCAGCTCTGCTCTATGCACTCCGAGCCATAACCCGCTACATGACCTAGTACATATATACACAAGTTGCACCCATGACAGCAATAACATGCTAAGAATGCACAGGTAATAATAAAAGCACTCTAGTTCGAAATGCAGTTTAATCTTGTCCACTGCGTACAAGCAGAGCCTGCCCTCATTCGCATTACGACACGGGGGATACAACTCTTGACACTACTACATTTTCAGGGCAGTTTTGCATATATGCACAGATGCTTTTTTCATTGTAATTGTTTAGCTGCTACTTGGTCATGGAAGGGATCGATGGACAGTGAACATATCTGCTGTTTATCGTCTTACAGTGATCAATTTCTTATTACACTGTGAATGTCTGTCTACTTTAGTGCAGTATTCTCTCCACTCTGGGTGTGCACATGTGAGGCACTCAGCATTACAGGCACTGCCCCATGCTGTTCCTCTTTCTCTCTTTATCACTCTCTTCTTTCACTCTCTCTATTCTTAGCCAAAATGTGGAAGAAAAAAAAAACACATTTTGTTTGTATTTTGATGGAATGTGTGTATTGAGTTTTATTCTTAATAAAATTATTTTTTAATATTTATGTAAAATGATGTCATTAATGTTATTTAAATTTTGTGGACGAGCTAAAAAGAAAGAAGTCTTGCAATCCTACCACGCAGTCACCAGAGGGCAGAAATTTTTAGAAACACTGCACAATAGAAAAATCACACTATATGGAAAAAATATGGACTCGCACCAAGGTTTTAGTGTGGAACAAAGACAAATGCAAAACCAATTTTTGTCATCAATATTTTGGCAAGGCCCATCTGTGCGCTTCTGTACATGATTCAGTATCCATTAACTTTTAAGTCTGCTATAGCGTTTCAACCTGAAACCCAAATGGCCCATTTTTCAAGCATTTTCCAATCTAAAAGTGGACTTTTCACTGAAATGTGTGGCAATAAAATTTATAGAAAGATTTTTATGTGGTCTATACATTACATTACACTTTAATTGTATGCAGTAGTAATTGCTGGGGCGTTAACTTCTAATCAGTTGTCAAGTCTCCTGACCACTATCTCTTGTAAAGTGTGTAAAGTTATTGTTTTTTTTTGGTATTAACAAGTATGTTATTGGTCATGTTTAGTAAAATGGTTTACTTAAGGGATGCACAACTTTTGTCTTCACAACTGTTTGTGATATTGTATCATCGTTGAAACAAAAGAATTGTTTCTGCTTACGTGGGTGGAAATGATTACTAAGCCATCTCTTAAACAGCCCAATGCAAATTGAGAGTTTAAAGTCCCCATTTTACACTCTAAAATGATTGACCAAAAATTATGAGCTTAAGAGCAGGGCATGTGGTGTTTAAACTTTAGGGTCAAACGGCTTTTTAATTTATGAAAAACCAGGGGGTACAAATCTAATATAATATCTCTATATATTTTTTATTTTATTTCTAAACTCCTGGAGTAACAGTAAGGTGTTTTAATTGGGTGATAGTTAATTGTGGAATTTTATTTCCTTTTAATACAGTTTCATATATCTTTCAAAATATACAGAATAAACGGCTTAGTGGCTAGCATTTGCTTGCATTGTCATTTGCCTATCAGCACTGGGGATCCAGGTTCGAATCTCGATCTGGGTGGATCCCGATCCATGTTCTCTCCGCATGGGTTTTCACCGGTTTCCTCCCACAGTCCAAAAACATCGATTCAAGGTACATTGAGTGTGTCTGCCCAAGCGATAGATTGGCTCTTTGTCCTGGGTGTATCTGCACAGCGCCTAAGACATTCTCCCCTGAATAGTCATGGGGAGCCCCTCCTAGTACAGGATTAAGTGAAAGATGATAGATGGATAATGTTGTTACAGATATTAAAATAGTGCCTATAACTTACGTGCTTGCGTCTGGACCAGTCACCTGTTCATAAATGCAGAAATCTGTACCCCTTAAGGTAAATCTTTTTTTCTTAATTGCTAAAACCCGTTTAGTCATTTAGCAGACACTTACAAATGAGATAACATCACAAGTCAGTAGTTACACTGTAGTATCATCAACCTTGTGCATTACTTAATCTGGCTCATTTTTTTTCTAATTTTTCACTTTATTTCATAGCAAATGTCTGTGGAAGAGGTGTGTTTTGAGAAGTTTTTTGAAAATGCTGAGTGACTCAGCCTTACAGATGGTGTTGGGAAGGTCGTTCCACCATTTAGCAGTGGTGAATGAAATGGAATGGGAATTTGCGCCTCGGTGAGTTGGAATCACCAGGCGTCATTCATCACTAGAGCGCAGTGACCGAGTGTATTTAGTAAAGATGGATTAAAGGTAAGAGGGCAGATCCAGAGACTGCCAGAGTCAGTACCTTGTACTGAAATCAAGCAGTTTTGAACCAATTATAGAGGCCTCATTGTTAAAGTTGGGAGAGCATTACAATAGTCGAGCCGGGAAGGCTGAGTAACCTGTTCTGTTTGGAAAGCTCTGATTTGCTCTATGTTATAAGGAATGAATCTGCAGAAACAGGCAGTTTTTCGAGGCCCGATCAGAAATTTTTTAATGATTGCCAATTGAGAAACCAAGATTACGGACCGAGCCAGTGTGAGAGATTGTGGAGCCATCAATTTAGTGGGTGAGGTCATGATGATTTAAGGGTTTAGCTGGGATTATAGGTGACTTAATTCAAACTCAGACTCAAGATGGAGGGGTCATTGGGGGAAAAAAGCCAAATGAAGCTGATTGTCGTCAACAAAAAAAAAAACATTTTTTTAAAAACATTAATTTTGTTTTTAAAAACTGCATTTTCTTTTGTGGACAACGAAGATTATTTCTACAGCTTCTTGATCTGATCACTATTTTTTCCTTTTTTTGGTGTTGTGATAATGACTGTTCAGTGGTGTTTTTCATTTTGATTGACTTGAACCCGGTTTTGACAACTTTGTTTGAGCACTGTTTGAACTGTTTTAAAGCAAAAGTTTAGTTTTACAGGTAGAGTCAAAAGTTTATTTAATTTAGTGTGTGAAAAATAGGATTTTGTGTTTGCAGTTTGGAGAAATGAATGCATGGTTTCAGGAAACGTGTGTTGGCTATTTGAGAAAAACTAAAACAAGGTCCTAAAACTTAAATAGTTTCCACTTGCTGCAGTGCACATACAAATCTAGTGGCATATTTACAACTGATTCAATACCGATAATGAAGGTCCTCTGGAGCATTCATTTTTATTCCTTGCTCATCCTGGGGAGAACGTTTCGGGCGCTGGGCAAATATACCCAGGACAGGATGCCAATCTAGAACTGGGCACACTTCACTCTCACAGCCACACACACACACACAAACACACACTATATGGGGCAATTTAGAGCATTCAATTTACCTTAAATCCATGTTTTTGGACTGTGGAAGGAACCCGGAGGAAACCCACATGGACACAGGGAGAACATGGAAACTCCACCCAGATTGGGATTTGAACCAGGAATCCCCAGTGCTGAGAGGTGAATGTACTACCACTAAGCCACCGTGCCATCCCATCCTTTGGTGCAAAAGCACTTAAAGTGTTCTAAGGTATCTTTTAAAAGAGAAGAGACCTCTTACTTTGGCTGATGTTCATATGTCCAGCATCTGGAGAACAGTGTTGCGCATGCAGAGTTGCTATAGGGAATATAAGTAATCTCCTAAACGAACAATGCTGCCCTTCTGCAGTATGCTAGTGATCGTGTGGAAAAGCCAGTGAACACTAGAATTTATTGTTTTTTAAATAAGTAATCATCAAATTGCTACAAAAATTATAGAAGCTTTCCCATGCATTTGCACTGCATTTCAGTATAAGAACTTTAATTAACCGTGACACATAATGGTAGTAGTATCATCCTTTGCAACTGACTTAGATGACGTCATCATTGGTCACTGGACACCGAAGTTTACCAGCAAAGTTCCAAAGGGCAATGTTAGATAATCAGTCTGTGAACAAGGCAGCAAAATATTGTAACAAAAATGACAGAATTAATGTAAATATGGCGTAAAAGTCCAACCCTGACGTTCAGACTCGCAGTTCCTATAAGGCGACTAGTTAAAGCAGCTGTTAGAGTTGCCACAGAGACACAGTTTTCACCACCGCGGTCATTCGCAATCACACCGGAAGACTAACTTAAAGAACGGGCAAAGATGAGTAAAGCTGTAATAATAACGACTGCACAAAGTATTAATCGGTTCTGGTGTTTTATTTACACTGGCAACATCATTTTAAAATATTTTTTACGGTTTTGTGGCTCTAATAGCTGTCGTTTATTCAGCTATATGGTTATGATGGTGTTTTGAAATCATTAGCAGTGCTCTGAAATGCTTTATTAAAACTGATAGTTTAATTAAACGGTGAAATGTGAAATGTCCTGTGAGTGTGTGTGAGAGACTTTTTTTTTTACTTTTAAAAACGCTTTATTTTACCCAGTGCTAAATTTCAAAGGGTATCAAAAAGAGACATTTTAACGAATATTAAAGAATTAAATAATCACCACAGATTTAAGCAAAGTGTGGTGCGAAACAGAGCTCGTCATCCACAATCGAGCAAACTGCTTCCCCGCAGCATCATTTAAAAATGCATGATTTAAGAGTTAATGTCTTTCATGCACTTGTAAAAATTAAGATCAATTAAAATTCTAGATTTGACCTGCCGGCTGAAGATCGTAATCACATCAGTGTCAGTACAATGTACACGGCCATTTTGCTTTTTCCTAAAAGAAAGTTCACCAGTTGACACTTGAACAGTTTTTGACATACTTTAATCCAAGGATAAAAACTTGTGGTGTGAAAATGACATTAAGAGAATGTAAAACATAACTTAAAATGACAAATAACGGACGTAGTCGAGAGGGCGTGTGTGTGTGTACTTGTGTGAGTGTGTGTGTACTTGTGTGAATATGTAGTTTGGAGTTGGTGGGGGATTAAATGACGCCCTCGCACGCGCTGGGCTGGAGAGCTTTTCAGTCTTCCGGACAGAGAGCGAGAGAGAGAGAGAGAGAGAGAGACGGAGGGACGGAGCGCGAGCGCGTCTGCGGTCAGCAGCTGGTTGTTTCTCCGGCTGGTTTTACTCGAAACCGGAATAAGTCGATTTTAGAGATTTTTTTTTACCCTGGAGCGTCAACATACAGTTTCATTCAGGTGAGTGACCGTTGCGTTCTCGTGTGAACGCAGTTAATTTGTTCGAATGTGACGTTTGAAACTGATGAGTGAAGAAATGTGGTTCCGCATTATTGCAATCGAAGAGAATCTAATGGCATCCTGTGGGGCGTAATATAATTCTGTTAGTTTACCCAAACCAACTACTCCGTCTAGTTTGAACAACTGCAAAGCATTTTAGAACCAACCAGCAATCAACTTTAAGTCAGCTTTCGAACTGCTAAACCGTTACAGTGAGCTCAGATACAGAATTAAAGGCTGCCTCGGGGAGAATAGACTGTTGAGATGTCGTAACGGTAAACTTTTTAATTTATTAAGTGCCTTTATATTTGTTGACACGTTTGTTTTTAACTAAGAAAAGCAATACAGTGCAAATACTTTGTCTGGACGAAAAAAGTTCGGAGTTTTGGGGTTTTACGATCTAGGATGGCAATGTCAGTGGAAAATAAAGAAAGACAGCTTAGAACATTAAGTATTGGTGTCACAAGTGTGATATTCCAGTAGAATAGTAGGATAAATCTGGTTAATATTGTGTAATTGTGGATCAGGGAGTATATGAGATCATTAAGCCTATAAGTCCTGGGTTTTCCACAGGGCTTTTAGATGTGCTGGAGACTTTACTTCCTGGCATGGTTGTCCTGATATCAGTACAAGTAAAATGATGATTGCTCTTGACAAAAAATAATTAGGTAACTATGCATAAAGTTGTCGTAACAATTTGTGCCATGAAAAAAGTTCGTGCTTGTTCAAATACACGGTGTGTCATGCCTCACATTACTGTGGTGTAGTGATGGGTTCGTGTTCACTCTTAGTAGCTTAAATTGAATGATTTTGTATGATCTAGATGAGGTCATCTGCTGAATACTGTAAATTACTGAATGCATTCGGCTCACCATGCTGTATTTTTTACCGCAACATGCTTCATAGTAAAATTACAATCCTGTAGTTCACATGACTTCCAAATCCTAAAGCAGCCCAAATTTAACAACAACACCCACCACATTTAACTGTGGTTTTTAGATATAATATCTATTTATTTCTTTTATGCTAAACATTAGAGAATTTTGTGTAGAGATGTGTTTCTATTCATTAAAAGTTTTAATGTCTTTTAGTTAGCTAGAATATATTTTAGCACTTGCAGAAGAAAATTAAGAGCCTTATTATTTAGGTTTTATGTATCAAATGTAATTTGCATGCCTAAATCGAGGATGCATAGTATTGTGTGGTAGTTGTGGTGAAATATCTGTAGGATATGACATCCATATTCAGTGTTTTCATTAGTTTAATTTTAATATTCTGTAAAATTTTGCTTAAATATTTGCACCCTTTGCACCATCAGCACAACCACATTGGGCTCAGTTCTCTTCGGCTGCTAATGCAGGCCTATGCAAAAGTAGTATGCACTCTTTGGCTAGATCGTCCTTAATTAGAATTACCAGGAAACATACATCACTAGAGCGCATTAAACAAGTTGAAGTGTATTTAGTAATGATGGACTGAAGGTTAGAGGGTGCAGGTACAGAGACAGTCCTGCAAGCCAGAGTCAGTACATTGTACTGAATGCGAACAGCCACAGGAAGCCAATGGAGAGAGGAGTAATGAAGTGACATAAGTTTGCTTTGGCTGGTTGAACACGAGTTGGGCTGCGGAGTTATGAACCAATTGTAGCGGTCTGATTGTTGAATTTGGAAGAGCGGCAAGCAGAGCAATACAATAGTCGAGCCGGGATAGGATGACGGTTTGGACCAGCAGATGAGCAGCCTGATCTGTTAGGAAAGGCCAGATTTGCCTGATGTTGTACAGAAAGAATCTGCAGGAAAGGGCAGTTTTCACGACCTGATCTGTAGGTATAAGATGATTTCAAAAAATTAAAAGTGGAACTGATTAGATGAACGAGTGTTGGATTGGTGCATTGTCCTGGTGCATCTGCCCAGTGCCCAAAACCCTCTATCCTGGATGGGCATAGGAAACCCCCTTCGCGTTCCCGGTAGCAGATTAAGCGGAAGATAATGAAATGAGATGAGCTAGACAAAAAGTGTTGAAACAAGAAGTTTTTTTTTTTTTTTTTGGAGTAAGGTGACACATGACATACTGCCTTGAATAAGCAGCTGGGAAGCTAAAACCAAAACCACTTAATGTCATTACACTAAAGAACCAAATATTACATTAAGTATAGTTTGGTAGAAAACCTAAATGGAATGTGACTAGAACCACATTAGGCCAGGGTTCATCACTTCCTGTTCTTTACAAGGTCATTTCCTGCCTTAACCCTCTGGATATGTGTGAGGAAGTGGGCCCAGCCCTGTACCTTCTTTCCAAAATGGGAAAACTGACAAAAATCTAAAATGTTTTTTATAAGCCAATGGTCATATATGTAATTTTTTTTTATAATTTAAACCTTAACTAAAAGGTCAATTTTGTGAAAAAGAGGTTGGCATGTTAGTGTGTGGTGTGAAATATGTTTGTGTATGTGTGTGTATAGTGTGAGGTGTGTTCGCTTTAGGTTGTGTACTGTGGTAACTCTTACAGTTTCTATGATTTTGTAACCTTTACATCTGGGGCATTTGTAGGCTTGGAGTTAAGGAACCAGCCTTGCAACCTGAAGGTCGCCGGTTCGATTCCCAGTCCCACCAAGTACCATCGCTGAAGTGCCCTTGAGCAAGGCACCTAACCCCAATAGCTCCCCGGGCGCCATATACAAGGCTACCCACTGCTTTGGCCGTGTGCTCACTTCTCCATTGTGTGTATTTGTGTGTGTTTTACTGCACGGATGGGTTAAATGTGGAGGACAAATTCCTCTGTGTGTTAGCACAGTAGGTAAAATAGACCCCTTTATGACTTTATTTCTGTTGACAAGTGTCCACTGCTCAGATACTGTTCAACTGATTGCTTCAAAAAGCACAAGCAACTTTTTTGTTTAGTGGCTCTAGCATAACGATTATGAGAGAAGATACACTTAAAATATAGTGAATATAATTATTATTAGAGGAAAATCAAGAATTTGGCAGTGACAAACTAAATAAACTAGTCCCTATGTTACATCAAATTAATTTGCAAGTTAATTTTTGACATTCATTGTAAAAGTATTATTTTTATTTTCAGCTGTAGTAAAATAGATGTATTATTAAACAGATTGCTAGTAAAATGTGAAAAAAATCCAAATTTCTTCACTGAGGAAACTGACATCATGTGTTTAAAGGAAGTGTAAATGTTGGCTACATCCGACTTCCTATTCCAAGACACATTTCTATTGTGTGCACTCTTGAAAACCATGTGGCTGTGCTTTCTGGACTGTGGTTTTATTGATGTGTTTGTGCTGTATTGTTTTATTGTACATGTGTTTTTGCTTATTTCCCTATTACAAATATCTGAGTTGTGTTAATAATGAATATATCTTATATAAATCATATTCTTTTGTTAGTAACATATTATGTATGGTCATGCATATACAAAATACATATATGTTTGTGTATGTGTGTATGTGTGTGTATATGAGTGTGTGTGTGTGTGTGTGTGTGTGTACGTGCTCCTATATGTGGAATGAGAACTCACTTCCCATTATCCTATCATTCCAGGTCCACTCACACAACACTTCCTGTAGGGAGGGGAACTTCCTGTCTCAGAGCAAAAGAGAGAATGGAAATGGAAGGGGAGAGGCGAAGGGTGTAGGGCAGGAAAGGTGTGAGAACACTATAAGCGTGTAAAAAAAAGGGAGCTAAATGTAAAAAAAAGAATTGCAAGTTTTTTACGCAAATTAGTTGTTATCTGCTACAAATTCACTGAAAATTCACTGGTTAAATACATGTTGTAGCTTTGCAGTGTTTCATCACAGGAAAGAGATAAAAGGAAAAACATAGCAAGCAGGCAAGGAAGGAAACTGTAGACAGGAATCACTGTGGAAAAAATGGAACAAATCATGTTAAGATGTAAACATCTGTTTAGATGAAAACACTTGTAAGGGGTGTGTGTGTGTGTGTGTGTGTGTGTGTGTGTGTGTGTGTGTGTGTGTGTGTGCGTGCGTGCGTGCGTGCGCGTGTGCGCGCACCCTTGTGTGTTCAAGAACACATGTTCTAGGTCCACAGGGGAAACATTTATCTAGAGAAGATTAGATGGAAAGGGTGTAACTACGAAAGGTCTGTTAAAGTTTTGCATATAAACAATGCAGAGTTGGACTATATTCTTCTTGGTGGTCACATACCATATCAAGCTGTCATACTGTTTGCTCAGAAATAATTTTTATCTCCAATATAACAAAATTAAAAATAAATATTTTAGTATAACCTATCCACTGAGTGTTTTCTTAAATCCTAACTTGGTTTAATTACTAAATGCAATGATTTCCTTGCATTTTAGCTTAGTCTAAAATTGTGGTTCAACATCTGTGTGGATCCTAATTTTACATGCTGTAATGTGAAAGTTCTGGGAGAGGACTTTTTACTTCTTTATGACTTGGCTGGGTTTTCAAAGGGTCGTTTGTTTGTCTGTCGTTAAATCTTAGCAGTGGCCCATTTTGACCGAATTGAGAACTTTATTGTATTTGTAAAAATACAGCCCTATAAGAACACCTTCACCACACATCACTGTTGATTGCAGGAGCTGATCAATGTAGCTCTGTTTAGCCGGACAAACTTCCTTTTGCTGGAGCCAGATAATCAAATTTGTATTTAGTACAGATCAGCTGCTGCCCTTATGCTGCTCATCAGTCCTTGTATTTGTATGCATAGAAAAAACAACAACAATGTGACTCACCTATGTACAACAACATGGTTGCATTCTTATGCGTCATTCAGAGGCTTTGTCTCAGATACATTCTTTAACATGACAATAACTTTAAACACATGTTCAAGCAAAAGGAGAACAAGCAGATAAACCTTACAGAGCCCTAGTCACTGAGTCAGTCTGAGATTAGCACAAACAGAGACAGAAATAAATAACACAGCCACAGTCTTCTAAAGTAGCACCTGATCACACTAAATGTTTTTTTATAGATAAACCACTATCTAATAGAAAGGCATAGCAATCATCTCTCAGAGGGAAACATGTCAATCATATTTTATCCAAATAATTCATTCATTCATTATCTTCCGCTCATTCCTTTATGAGGGTCACGGGGTGGGATGGGTTCTCCATGCCCATCCAGGGGAGAACGTCTCGGGCGCTGGGCAGATACACCCAGGATAGGGTGCAAATTCATTGCTGGGTACTCACTCACTCACTCACTCACACAGTCACACACTACACAGGGCAATTTAGAGCATTCAATGTACCTTGATGTTTTTGAAATGTGGGAAGAAACCGGAGAACCCGGAGGAAACCCACGCAGACACGGGGAGAACATACTCCAAACTCCACCCAGATAGGGATTCGAACCGGGAATCCCCAGCGCTAAGAGGCGAATGTGCTAACCACTAAGCCGCCCGAATAATTAATGATGCAATTTGATATTGAAATAATTGCTGGAGGAATTAATGTTTTTATTAGAAATATTTGGAAACAGTCAGCAATTTGTATGCTTTATATTTCTATTGTGTAAAGGCCATCAGCCTATCAGTAGTTTTTTTATTTATATAATTATCTCAATAAGTTTACATGAGTAAATAACCTGATTGTCATAATCTTATAAATAAGGCAATGACTAGCAAAATAGCATGTTTAAAGAAAATGTCAACCATCATGTTTCAAAATGGGGATAGAGGGCAGAAATTACATTTGCTATTAAAATTTGCATCCATCATGCAAAAAAGTAGTTGTATGCCATTATGCTTTTGTATACATTTGTTTTGCTAAGTAAAATAATGTTGGGGGGACAAGGTAGTGGCTTAAATCCAGCGGTATAGTAATGGGATAGTTTTTTAATTTGGTTAGGAATAGCATGATCATCAGTTTGGCTTTCTGCCATGTATCTGATTTTCATCCAACATCAGAATCATGTCTGCTAACAACTTGTTTACCTGAAAATGCTTATGTACCTTTTTAAGAGGCTCATAACCTTTATGTGTTTTATATCATGTATATTTGTAAATATAGAGCCCCATAAAATATGAAAACTACAAAACCTTAATCACTCAATCACTAATTAATGTATGAATGTACTCTCTTTAGCTATAGACAAACTTCCTTCTGTTGGAGCCAAGTAATTCAAATTTTGGCTCAGTGCAGAGCAATCCTGCTGCACCCCAGCCCTTTTTTGTCTGCATAGGAAAAGCGACTCTCAATTAGGATTAGACGATAAATAGTTTTTGCAATTACTCATGATTAAAAATGTTACAATTAGTTCATCACAAAAGCACCTTAAAATCATCATTATGACATTAATAAGAAAAATAGGTTTAGACTTAATGGTGCAACTTGCACAGAACTAAAAAAATAGTTATGCTTGCTAAGCATTTGCCTGTTTACTTTGTCCGTACAGGAAAAACCTAGTTTTCTTTTACACCTATATATTGATATGCAATTTAAGGGACACAGATTTATTTAGTTTCATAAAACAATGAAATGTTTTGTGTTTATACTTAGCAAAAGCCATGCATTGTCTTTTTTATTGTCTTTAAATTATTGCATAATTATCGTAATAATCATAAAAAAATTATTTTTTATTAGACGATAATCATACCATAAAATCTGTACTCTTCTCGCTACACACGACAACTTATGGTCTGAAATCCGCAAATCACAACTTATGATTTTTTTTTATTATTTATTTGTGTTCCTGCTGCAAATAAGTATTTGAACACCGTTGAAAATCAATATTAATATTTGGTTCAGTACCCTTTGTTTTCTGTAGTTTTTCACCAGGTTTGGACACACTGCAAGGATTTTGGCCCATTTTTCCACACAGATCTTTCCCAGATCACATATTTACTTATTCACATAGACCATGTAGAACAATTTAGAGCAGTCAATTTACCTTGAATTCATGTTTTTAAACTGTGGGAGAAAACTGGAAAACCTGGAGGAAACCCACTCAGACACGGGGAGAACATGGAAACACCAAGATTGGGTTTTGAACCTGGATCTGAGCTCAGTAGTGTGTGTGGCCTCCACGTGCCTTTATGACCTCCCTACAACGCCTGGGCATGCTCCTGATGAGGTGGCGGATGTTCTGTCCTCCATGTCTCCTGGTGTACTGGCCGGTCTCCTGGTATCTGCTCCATGCTCTCGACACTATGCTGACAGACACACCTTCTTGCCACAGCTCACATTGATGGGCGATTCTGAAAAAGCTGCACTACCTGAGTAACTTTTGTGGGTTGTAAACACCGCTTCATGCTACTTCTTTGGTAAGAGAACTGACAAAATGCAAAAGAGTAACATCAGCCAGAAAGGATGAGAACAGAGAAAAGGTCTGTAGTCACCACCTGCAGAACTACTGCTTTATAGGGGTTGTTTTGCTCAGTGCCTCTCATTTCTACATGTTGTCTGCTCCATTTGCACAACAGCGAGGGTAGCTGTGTAATCAGTAAGTGTAATCAATGTTGCTTCCTAACTGGACAGGTTCATTTCACAAAAGTGTCTCATTGTTCATAGGGAAAAGAATGTAGTCATCTTCTCCATACAATTCTAATCTCAGGCCTTTATTGTTTTGACTTCTAATTTATTACTTTAATATGGACATATTTATCATACTGTTTTCCATCCATTATTTTCCGCTCATTCCTCTACTAGGGTCCCGGTGGGGTGCCCCATGCCCATCCAGGGGGAGAATGTCTTGGGCGCTAGACAGATACACGCAGGACAATCCATTGCTGGGCACACACTCACTCACACAGCCACACAAACATACACTCACGATACAGGGCAATTTAGACCATTCAGTTTACCTGGAATCCATGTTTTTGGACTGTGGAAGGAAACTGGAGAACCCAGAGAAAGCCCACACGGACATGGGGAGAACATGGAAACTCCACCCAGATCGGGATTTGAACCTGGATCCCCAGTGTTGATAGGCAAATGTGCTAACCACTAAGCCACAATCACCCAAAAAAAACACCTTCCTGTTACTCCAGGGGGTTAGAAATCAAAAAAAAAATTTTTAAATATCAAATATTCAAATCCCCAGCATTGAGAGGCGAACGTGCTAACCACTAAGACACTGTGCACCCATCATACTGTTAGATTAAGCTTATTAACTATAAATACATTTAAAACTGTAAAATATCTGTGGTTGTATTTGGTTTAGAAACAACAATAGAAACACCTGTATTAAATAATTAGATGATTCTCAGAACTGCAGTGATATTGATGTGGTGGTGTGTTATGCTGATATGAATGGATTGAATTAGGGCTGGGACGATATGGCCTAAAATCACTATTGCGAAATATTGAGCAGTTCGATGACGATAAATGGACGATAATTTTAATACACACATACCCTAAAAATAAAGAATGTACAAGGCCAACATAAATACTTCACAGCCATATTGATGGTACAATTCCTTTTTTATTACAGAGAGCACGGAGAGCAGCCCTTTAAAGGAACATGAACGTAGCCGACAAAACAACTTTTCTTTAATTTTTTTTCTTTAAAGATACCAAAAAAAAACAATATTAGCAAAATGACATCGACTATCATCATAAATTTTGGTATCAGTAAATTTTCTGTATATTGTCCAGGCCTAGATTGGGTACAGCAATGCTGCTGGAGTTTTTAAACACACTAACACTGCTGGAATTTTAAAATGTCTCCAGTATTCTGTAGACAGGAGAATTAAGAATTTATCAAAACTAAGAAAATGGTCACTTGTTACAGTACAGAACTTTTTATGGATAATTAAAAAAATGGACTATCAATCATAACTTTTATGATGTACATTATGTTGGTGTTTTTGGTCATTAATGTAAATACAATATTGTCATTATGTTCATATTTTATCATATGCCTTTGATCATTTAGTAGATGCTTTTATCTAAAGTAACTTACAAATGACACATGACTTACATAACACAAGTCAGTAGTAAAGGAAAAACCAGCCACACTGTTGTATAATCAAACCTGTTTATTATCCAATCTGGCTTCTATATATATATATTTTTTTTTCATAGCAATTGCTTATGGAAGAAATGTGTTTTGAGATGTTTCTTAAAAATATGTATCATTGTATCTCTTACTTTAAGAAATGAAAAACTATGTTTTTAACCAAACATCTAAAAGAAGGTTCACAAAAGCCATAAGTTGTGGATCTCATTTGGGTCTTTTCTGTATTAATTATCTGTGTGTTGGTGAGGGAAGATAAGATGGGGTGAAGCATGGGACCATGGTGAGAGAGTTCAAACAACAGCATTAGCAAGCGAGACTGAAAGGTTGTGGTATGTTTGGTCTGGCAGCTGTTTTACCAGCAGTCAAATGCTGAACCTTAACAGTAAAATAAATTTTTAGATCTGTCATATTAAACAGCTGCGGCTGGTGTTTAGTGCGACTGAAGTCGGTCAGAGAGAAAGAGATGGTTTGAGTCTATTTTGTCGTGACAGCTTGCCACCAATAATGTAACAATGAATTCTGACATCTGCCAGGAAATGTGAAATTTAAAGAACAATTTTGCTTGCATCATTAGAGAATTTTTTCATGCAGCTAGAAAATGACCCTAAGCACAGCAGTAGTATTTCAAAGAATGGATAAAGAATAAAGTCCTTAATCCAATAGAAAGGTTGTGAAAGGACCTGAAGATTGTTAAAGGAAGGAAACAAAACAAAAAAGAATAGAATGTGGGATTATTGCACAAGTTGCACTGTATAGGAATTTGCATTCACGCCTATTCTAAATTTGATTGACAGTCATATTTCTAAACAGTCATCTTCATTCAACTTTTAATTTATAAAATAGTGTATCATTGCTAATCTTAGAGGCCCACTGACTTGACAACTGTAGAGTGTTTCCAGGTTCCAACACACTCAACCCAACTAATAAACTCAGTATTAATCTTTCATTGAGTTTAGGTTGTTGTACAGGTCAGTTGGCATACAGGACTAGGGTTGTACAATTTTCTCTTTTAAATGAAAATAAATGTGTGTTTATATATTTGTGTGTATGTATGCGTGTATTATATATTTACTATATAGAGTACAGGCCAAAAGTTTGGACACACCTTGTCATTCAATGCGTTTTCTGTATTTTTACGACTATTTACATTGTAGATTCTCTTTGAAGGCATCAAAACTATGAATGAACACATGTGAAGTTATGTACTTAACAAAAAAAAAAATAACTGAAAACAAGTTTTCTATTCTAGTTTCTTCAAAATAGCCACCCTTTGCTCTGATCCTTGCTTTGCACACTCTTGGAATTCTCTCAATGAGCTTCAAGAGGTAGTCACCTGAAATGGTTTTCAGGTGTGCCTAGCAGGGATAATTAGTGGAATTCCTTGCTTTATCGATGGGGTTGGGACCATCAGTTGTGTTGTGCAGGAGTCAAGTTACAACTGTTATGGATAACTTTTAAAATTCATATTATTACAAGAACCAATAAGATAACTAAAAAAACAACTGGCCATCATTACTTTAACAAAAAAGAAGGTAAGTCTGTCCGGAAAATTGTTAAAACTTTAAATTTATCCCCAAATGGAGTTACAAAAACTATCAAGCGCTACAGCGAAATTGGCACACATGAGGACCGACCCAGGAAAGGAAGACCAAGAGTCACCCCTGATTCTCAGGACAAGTTCATCCGAGTCACCAGCCTCGGAAATTGCAAGCTAACAGCAGCTCAGATCACAGACCAGTTAAATGCCACTCAGAGATCTAGCAGCAGAGCCATCTCTAGAACAACTGTTAAGAGGAGACTGCGCACATCAGGCCTTCATGATCAAATAGCTGCTAGGAAACAACTAGCAGAAGAGATTTGTTTGGGCCAAAAAACACAAGAAATGTATATTAGACCAGTGGAAATCTGTGCTTTGGTCTGATGAGTCCAAATTTAAGATCTTTCGTTCCAACTGCTGTGTCTTTGTGAGACGCAGAAAGGGTTAACGTATGGCTTCCACATGCCTGGTTCCCACTGTGAAGCATAGAGGAGGAGCTGTAATGGTTTGGGGGTGTTTTGCTGGTGAAACTGTTGGGGATTTATTTAAAATTGAAGGCACACTGAACCAGCATGGCTACCACAGCATCCTGCAGCAACATGCCATCCCATCTGGTTTGCGTTTTGTTGGACCATCATTTATTTTGCAACAGAACAATGACCCCAAACACACTTCCAGGTTGTGTAAGGGCTATTTGACAAAGAAGGAGAGTGATGGAGTGCTGCGGCAGATGACTTGGCTTCCACAATCACTGGAACTGAACCCAATCGAGATGGTTTGGGGTGAGCTGGACCTCGGAGGGAAAGCAAAGGGGCCAACAAGTGCTAAAGACCTCTGGGAACTGCTTCAAAACTGTTGGAAAACCATTTCAGGTGACTACCTCTTGAAGCTCATTGAGAGAATGCCGAGTGTGCAAAGCAGTAATCAGAGCAAAGGGTGGATATTTTGAAGAAACTAGAATATAAAATATAAAAGTTTTCAGTTATTTCACCGTTTTTTGTTGTAGATCACTCCACGTGTCCACATTCATAGTTTTGATGCTTTCAGTTAAAACCTATGAGACATATGAACCTATTCAGCGAGAATGTAAATAGTCATGAAAATACAGAAACCGCATTGAATGAGAAGGTGTGTCCAGTAATATATCACAATGAAGATTAAACTTATATATACTACAATTTTGCATTAATTATTTAAATATCTTGAACTCTGCTATTGATTAAATGTTGATACGTTACACTGGCATAGAGCCTGTTTCTTACCAAATGTGATAGTAGCTATAATGATGTGTCTGGTCTGTGTTTCACATTTTTTTAACACTGTAAGCACGCTCTTTCACTTTGCTGTGTCTTTTGCTACAGGAAATAGGGGTGGTTTTAGAGGGTTGGACAGGAAACATAGACAGTGTTGCTGCTACTTTTACACTGCTGATGGTCAGTCTGATAGAGGGTTTTAACTTAAAAAGCTAGAAGAGAAAAAATGTGTAAAAAGAATTAAACGGGAAATGACATGGTAGACAAAACAAACTTCCTTTTTCTCTAATGTGTGAGAGAAAGAGGAAGCCACAAAGATACAAAGTATAAAGTCAAAAACTCCAACTTCTCTTTCACTTTCTATCTCTTTTTCTTTGTTTAAGGAGATGGAGTGGATGACCAAATAATTGGAGGATCTGGTAAGATTCTCATTGACTTTAAATGAGGAGTATATGTACATGAAACTAATTATTGTTTTTAAAGAAGCCCAATGCTATTTACACTGTAAGCTGATCTTTCAACTGTAAGCATTTACTCTCTTTACTTAATTGAGTCACAGATTGCAACAGATATTGGTATCGGCACAAAAAAGCACCCCAGTAAAAATAGATTAAACCTTGTTGCTAAGATCTCTCAAGATACAATGAGTTTTATCTGTGTTTTACCCACATTTGTGTTTCTTTCTAAATTCTGCTGTATGGTTTCTGTGAAAGGAACAAAGCTCTGTTTTAGGGTGATGAGCTGTGTTTTATGAGAATTGCATTATTATGGGCTGTGCTTGCTGTAAGCCGAGGAAGGCCTCCAAAGCATCCCTCGGAACACATACAGATTCATGTGACAGAGGAGATGGGGCTCAGACTGCAGACTCCCGATATATCCCAGATCCAACCCAGACCTCATCTGCGGGTCTTATTCCAAACTTCAATGACTTTCCAAATCCAAATGTTTCTACTGCGTTTAATTTCTCCAACTTTTCTGCTAACCCCAGTCAACCCCGTTCTATGGCCATTACAGGTATGTATGTGTGTGGGCCTCAAAATTATCATGATGAAAAGCAAAACTTGTATGAATAATGCAGAATATAAATAAATATACATAAATATAAGTTGTGTGTTATGTATCCGAAAACAGGTGGCGGGGTGACAATGTTTATAGCTCTATATGATTATGATGCACGCACAGAGGATGATTTGACTTTTCAGAAGGGAGAAAAGTTCCACATTGTCAATAACACGTGAGACAAACTAAAGACTTGAATTTAAAGGAAGTACTATAAGTACCTGAATACAGCATAAATCTAACAGACTTCTGTTTCTTTAGTGAAGGTGATTGGTGGGAGGCACGCTCACTAGACACAGGAAAGTCTGGTTATATTCCCAGTAATTATGTGGCTCCAGTAGATTCAATACAAGCTGAGGAGTAAGTATAACACAAATTATATACATACGGTCTTACAAATTGTTGGCCACTAGCTAAACCTTTTCATAAAACTTATTAACTTATTACTAATGACAGTAAAATTAGTCAGACTAACTCAAGAGACAATGTATTTTTTTAATTGCATTATATAAGTAAATCTACACTGTTTGCAAAAATATGGAGTTCATTTACAATAAAAAAATTTATTTGCCACATAAGTGTTTTTTTTAATTGCATCACATCTGTGGCTGGTTTTAATTCTTCAGCCCTTGTTTCCCCTTTTTTCTAAAAACACGCTACCCACAATTATCCATGTTTGATGTTTGAATCGTGTTTTGAGCACAGCAGTTAAAAAGTACTTGGTGATAAGTGTTACAATGGTTTTTAAACTTGTGCTGGCCATTTGGCTAAAATTATATTAAAATTGTCAGTATTAAATTATAATTGTACATTTGAGCACTGGATCCACAAAATATGTGTTTTTAATAACACGGCACCTATGGATTGTTTTAAATCATCACTAAAACATTTATACCTTTTCAACAGGGCCATCTCATAGGCATTGTACCAGACGATGGCCCATTTACCTAAAAAATCATGCTGGTAGTGGTTTGGAAGTGGTGGATAAGTGGTGTTAATACTTAAAAAATTAACCAGAAAGTTAACAGTAATTGTCTCACCTCTGCTGATTTGATTTAACATTTAGTTACTTAGATCATTCCTATTAAGTTGGCCTTGATTAAAAGTTTTTGCTAGGTTTTAAATGTAAGCAATCCTTTTTTAATGATCTATTTTTTTTTTCTTTTGTTCAGATGGTATTTTGGTAAGATGGGACGTAAGGATGCAGAACGCCAGCTGCTTGGACAGAGCAGCCCAAGAGGGACTTTCCTAATAAGAGAGAGCGAAACTACTAAAGGTAAAAATGCCCTTCCAACATCTGTAACCTAAATGTATTTAATACATTACTTTTCTTTTTGTAACGCATCCTATCTTTTGTTTTCAGGAGCTTATTCACTGTCCATCAGGGACTGGGATGAATCAAAGGGTGATCATGTTAAGCATTATAAAATCAGAAAGCTCGACAATGGAGGATATTACATAACAACACGAAGCCAGTTTGACACTGTGAAACAACTGGTAGATCATTACTCAGGTCAGCCAAAACTTTTTTTAACATATCATATTAACACAAACGTGTGGCTGTGTAAGTGTACCCAGTGATAGGTTGGGGCCCTGTCCTGGGTGTATCTGTCCAGTGCCTGAGATGTTCTCCCTTGGATGGACGTGATGAAGCCCCCAGCGACCCTTGTAGAAGATTAAGGGGAAAATAATGAATGAATGAATGAATGAACATTTTCTGTTATGTTATTCAGTTATTAAGTTGGCTCGGAAGAAATGACTTCTTGTTCATCCCATTATTCTAAATGATACATTATGACCCATGTATCGTCATGAAAGGGACTAAACGTGCTGAAATGGCATAAACCCAAAACAAACAAACTTCATGATGATTCCTAATTATCTTTGTATACTTCATCGATCGCTTGTTCTTATTTTCTCTTTTACTAAGATATGTTTAGATATACTGTAGTCAAAGGTGGTAAGTAAAGAATAAAAATTGTTCCAGCATTTAGAACTCAAGTAAGAGTAGTAAATGCTGAAATCCTGCTTGAGTAAGAATTTAGTAGTTTTTAAAGTTTTCTAAGTAACTGTTGCATCTTTTTAAAATGTAAAAAACTCTCAATCAGTTAATTGGTTTACTGTGAAAATATTCCGTCTAATGTTCTATATTGTATTTTGTGAGTTACTTATTTTTAGGTTTGCTATTGTAAGTTGAAATGCATATACTGTATTTATATAGCATTTTTTTTATAATAGTACATTGTCTCAAAGCAGCTTTACTGTGTTCTAAGCCTGATCCACTTAAATAGCAAATCAAAGTGACAGGGGCAACATAAAACTCCTTGGTGCTGTTGGTTGTAAAGGAAGAAACCTATTGACGATCAAGGCTCAGTGGGGGACTCATCCACTTTGAATATCTGGGTAGCTGATAACTGTTCAATATACGCTTTTCTTTATGTTCTTGCTTACTTTCTATGCTGCTTTTAATAAATTGTGCAATTATGTGTGCACATGTAAAACAGTTTAATATAAGTCTGAAACATAGGACTAATTCCTGTGGTTTGATATTTATTTGCATTTTTGGTTTTTTTGTCTGTTAATGTGACTATATGTGTTATTTTAGAAAATGTCTGCTTTTTTAAATTGCTTAAATTTTGTATTTTTCCTCTTAAGAGGTGCACCGAAAAAATGTTTTGGGTTAAGACCAAACAAAATGAATCATTTGGCCAAATAACAAATAAATCGAAACAAAACCGCAATTAAAAAATATTTATTGAACACTGAACATTTTACCATCTTAGCAGACATACAAACAAAGCACAATATACAGGGGCTGGACAATGAAACTGAAACACCTGTCATTTTAGTGACAAAAAGCAACACCCTTCATGTTGGTTGCAATGTTTCTTTAAGAAGGACGCAGGCACTTGCGTTAAGAAAACGCAAGGAAGAAAAAGCACTTGAGACACTGCTTTCTTACTTTTTGTGTTTCACTGTAATATATTTTTAACACAATCCTGTTCTCGAGTAACATTTGGCCCGAATGCTTAAAACTAAATCAAAGCTGATTAAACCTTTTAAAATGCTGCAATGACCCTCTATGGCAGCATCAATAAAAACGTCATGCTTCCGTCTAAATTATTTTACCAAAAGTGTTTTTCAAAGTTTTTAAAGTGCTACCAAAAATTCGGTGCATCCCTAGTCCTTATTTATCTTTGTTTGGCTATTCCACTATCTCTGTTTGTATGTCAGTGTTTGTTCCTCCTCCTGTTTGTTTCCTGACTCAGATCGTGCAGCAGGGCTTTGCTGTCGTTTGATGGGCAGCTGTAGACGGGGTATGCCCAAGTTAGCTGACCTATCCGTGAAGACTAAGGATGTTTGGGAGATTCCACGAGAGTCTCTTCAACTTTTAAAAAAACTTGGCAATGGGCAGTTTGGTGAAGTGTGGATGGGTAGGAACCACACTGTGCTGGAGCATGTTGCAGAGGAAGAGAAAAACCAACATGCACAGCTTCAGGAATTAATAATGTCAAGCTGTTATCTGCTACAGCAGAAATAAAACCCCCCAAAAACAGAACAAAGTTCTTGTTAAGATTATGATAGAAAGTCATAGACCGCCTGATGTGACGAGAGCCATGATGTGTTTACAGTTAGCTGTTTTACACTTGGTTCACATAGCAAACTAACGCAGTGCAAAGATCAACCATGGCTGTGCAGTTGATGATCTCTTCCTCTTATTTCCTGTATCATCTCATTCCTTTCTATTTCAAACTTTTTCCATCCCTACCCTTTTCCCTTTTCCTCTCTTCTTCTCTTACTCCCTCCCTCACTCAGGTAGTCATGATGGTTTATGTTACTACTTGACACATCCATGTCCCAATTCCACACCCCAGACAGTCGGTTTGGGAAAGGATGCCTGGGAGATCCCCCGGGAAACACTGCAGCTCAAGCGGAAGTTGGGGCAGGGTTGCTTTGGTGACGTCTGGATGGGTGAGATGGTTATGCAGTAGCATTAATGTCCGGGGCTGGTGTCTGTCAATGTCGCTGCCTATGCCTTGTGAAGGCCACTTGGCCTTGTGTTACTTTGCTGGCTTAAAAGGTTTCTTTATCTGTTACTTCATATAAGTAACTTAATGCAATTGCTGCAATGGCAAACAAATTCTGGCTTTTAAGAAAGGAATCTATTTGTTAACTACTTTGCCTTCTTACTGTACATGCTTACATTGATGTACAAAAAATATTCCCAAATGCATTCCTTTTAGCAGGCAATCTTTGCACATTTTGCGTTTTGTGTGCTTCTGTTTGTGTTACCTACAAGTGAATAACTTGAGGTTTCTCTTTGTCTATTTTGGATTTTGTCCAAGGATCCACCCATCTGAATGTGAGATACTGCTGTTTAATTTCTTTTACCACTCATCTTGCCATCTTGTATCTTTCTGCTGTCCTTTATTAATTTTGTCAGTCATTTTGAACCCAGACCTATTTACCACGTCTCAATATGAAAACATGATATCTCAAAAGCACAATAAATATTATTTAATAGCTACATTAAGCAAATTATGTGACTGTTTATACTGGATTTGTATATGAGGCAATGATGGTGTGTTAAAAATGCATACAATATCAAGCCGTATTTCCCATCAGTCACAGACCTTTTGAGGAAACATTGTATGTTCACATTCTTTTTAAGGAAATAGCTTATATAAAATATAAATCTTTTAATTCTGTCTTTTAAGGAACTAAATCAATTATATTAAAAGAGCAATCTAAATTCTTGGAAAGGTTGAGTAACTTACAAGGTGGGGCAAGGCCTATGTGCATTTGGAAATGCTTTTGAGTGTAATCACGCCTATGATTGACGTGGTGAATAGAGTTCAGGTTACAAATATTCATAAACATTCCATCTTTAATATAATATAATGTTGTTGTTTTTTTACTTCATATAACGCTGCCCCTTCTGTGTGTAGGCATGTGGAATGGCACCACTAAAGTTGCAGTGAAGACTCTGAAACCTGGCACCATGTCTCCAGAGGCTTTCTTAGATGAGGCTCAGATCATGAAAAGACTTCGCCATGATAAACTGGTACAGCTGTATGCTGTGGTATCTGAAGAACCCATCTACATTATTACAGAGTTTATGAGTCAAGGTAAAAACTCATACATTTAGCATTAGGAAAATGCTACAAAGTTTATTCTCATGCATGAATGTCAATTCTGTTTTAGGAAGTTTGTTGGACTTCCTTAAAGATGGAGAAGGCAAAAATCTGAAGTTGCCCCAACTTGTGGACATGGCTGCCCAGGTGATAATGAACAAGTCCTGCTTTATAAACTTAACATGTGACTTAACATGATTGATATACACTGAGACTTGCTTTCATGACGTGCTTCTGTTTTACACACTGACGTTGTTTTGTAATAAGGATACATGGAAATTGTGCTTTCAACAGATTGCAGCTGGCATGGCATATATTGAAAGGATGAACTACATCCACAGAGATCTGAGAGCAGCAAACATCCTGGTGGGAGATAGCTTGGTTTGTAAAATTGCAGACTTTGGCCTGGCCAGACTCATAGAGGACAATGAATACACTGCCAGACAAGGTCATTTATGCCTCTGTTCTACTGACTCCACCCAAGTCCTCTGTGGTTTTCACTGCATTGTTTCTGCTCTTGTTTTTTCCTCTATTCCGTTCCAGTCCACGTCCACCCTTCTTCTTTATTTTACTTCACAAGAGATCTGTGTTCCTTTTTGTTGGTTTACTTTGTTGTACTTCTGTATTTGTCAATATATTTCAGCATATTGCTTGGTTTCTTGATTGACGACGCTTTACTGATGTGTCATGCTTTTTTTTTTTACAGGGGCCAAGTTTCCGATAAAATGGACAGCCCCAGAAGCAGCTCTTTATGGAAAATTTACAATCAAATCAGATGTTTGGTCATTTGGAATCCTGTTGACCGAACTCATTACAAAAGGCCGAGTGCCATATCCAGGTACAGTTTGTTTGATTGTACATTTCAAACCGTTTAGATTGGATTATTACAATGTTGGCCAATTGCATTTTATACACTTTTTTGTTTTTACACATGACCTTTATCACAGTTTCATTTTGTAAATTGTGGTCCTGTCATTTCTTCACATATTTTGTTAATCCCCTTTACTCTGTTCTCTAACATCCTAAGACCACCACAGGTGTTATTCGAGTTGAGGAAGATTTCAAACCCTGCCGTGACACAGACTTTGTGGTGACGTGTTTGTATTACACTTGCACTGCTGTGTTTAATCCACTTCACCTGACCATTAAATAACAGAGTAGAGTATGTTCTACTATGTAATTATATACAATAGTAATTGTAAATCTAGAACTTTCAATATACTAAACTCCTTGTTATATTCTATTTATATAACAATAAATAAGTTTATGTAAATTTAGTTCAAAATTGATGCCAGACCTTTCTGTTCAACCCTCAGTCCAACAATGTCATTCCAGTCTTTAAAAAACGCCTTTACTGTTCCTTTATATACTAATATTAGTGCAATAATATACCGCTAATATCAGAAGTCCTGACCACCACTGACTAAGGTATCAAACTATGTAGAAAAACAGATGCACTTCAATCAGTAACTATGATTACAAAGTTGTATACAAAGCATGATAAGTGAAGTTAATACAATAAGTGTAGAAAAGTTCTTCTGTACAAACGTCTTTTACTTCTTACTGTAAACACTAAATTGCATGCTGTATTTATTTAAAATTGTTTTTTTTATGTAATTAAACTTGCTTTTTATGCTTGCTATGTAGATGCCTTAAATTTAATGGCTGAAAATGTTTTGTTATATTCTGGTGCACTGCGCTACTTTGTCAAGCTAAAGTTCTGTTCTTGGAAACTGTGCAACTGTGGTGAGACTCTGCTTATAGAACTCAACAGCAAGATGCACAGTTCTGCTTTACAAGACACCTGATTGTCTTATATTTATCTTGGCTGACCAAATCAGCACATTCCTATGTAGATGCAAAAGAGTTAAAGACTTGAAGTCTAAAGTGCCTGAAATACGCTGTTTCAAATCTCATCATATACACTGCTCAAAAAAATAAAGGAAAAACTAAAATAAAACATCCTAGATCTCAATGAATAAAATATTTCAGTTGAAAATCTTTATGTAGTAGTGGAATGTGTTGAGAACAAAATAACATAAAAATGAACAAAATGTAAATCAAAATTATACATTATATGAGTATATAATCATACTCAAAATTAGTGGAAGGTCAAATAATAGATTCAACTTCAGTGGAAATTCCTCAAGACAAGTTAAAATGAGGCTCAGTAATGTGTGTATGGCCTCCCTACATTGCCGGGGCATGCTCCTGATGAGGCGGCGGATGTTCTCCTA
>JAOUQT010311485.1:0-14967 GCA_025769995.1 Xyliphius kryptos | reverse complement strand
CAACCCTCACCCTTTCAGGCTTAGGACTGGACAATTTACCTTTTCCAATTAACCTAGAATGACAATTTAGCATTTCCAATTTACTTAACGTGCACGTCTTTGGACTGTGGGAGGAAACCGGAGCATCTGAGAAAACCCATGCAAACACAGGGAGAACATGCAAACTCCACTCTGAAATTCCCAGGTCGCCCCACCCAGGGATCAAACCCGGGTCCTCTTTCTGTGAGGCCACAGCACTATCCACTGCGCCACCCGTATTATTATATTGTACATCTGACAAATAAAACCCTTGGCATTAAAAATGTGCACTAGAAATAACTATTTTCATTTCACAAACAAATTCAAAACCATAAAACAGAAAACAATATTCTCCCACATTACAACTGTGATATATACAGGGACAGACTATTTGAGCACTTTATCATCAACAGCCATTAGCCTCAGCCTCCTGTTAGCATCAGCCTCCTGTTAGCATCAGCTTCCCGTTAGCATTGGTCTCATAAACAAACACACAAGTGAGTTTTAAGAATACTTCGATCAACATGTCCCAACACCGGACATATAAAGCCCGAAGTGGCCAATATTAGCAAAACTGAACAACATAACACTCGCCTTTGGCAAGTGGGAGAAAATTGGCACACCCAGAGCGAAACCAGGCAAACTCAAGGTGGAAACTCCACACAGAAATGACTCCAGGCTGTGGAGCCAGCCAAACTTGGGAATGTGCAAGGCTTGATGAAGATAAGCAGGAGGTGAGAGAGTGGATTATACTATTAATGAAGCAGTGGGGGTGGAGTGGGTAGTTTTGGGGTGATTGCTGTATTGTACTTGTTAAAATATATAGTTTAAACCGTATGTACTTTCTATGGATTGTATTTTTATTATGTATGTATTTTGAAATGTTTACAATATTTCAGCTTACAAGAAATAAACTTTAATAAACATTAATAAATTAATCAAACATTAATCAAATCCTCTTGATTTTAAGGGACTCAGATTAGAGGTATGTAAAGACCCCCCACAGGATATAGAGACAAGTGCCTTTTATTTTAGCGCACACAACAAAAAAAAGACACTACAGAGTGTTTGGAGAAATAAACTAAACAAAAACTGAGAAAAAAACTACAAAACAATATGGCTGACTCACAACGCTCAAAAGATGCAAAAGGTAAACAAAACTTCCCGCTGGGACTTCTCAAACCTCTGGCTCTAATGTCTGAAAAACATAAAAACAAAACAAAGTATAAAAGCAAAGGGAAAACAGCAGACAAAAAGTAAACATAAAAGTAAACACATGGCGCTAGCAAGGCTAAGCTAAAAATAGTTAAAACAGTGTTACAGAAACTAGAGTCACTAATATGTGACAAAACCATGATCAAGGTCCATAAGCAGTCCTGACCCATGTAAGCATGGCGGTCTGAATGGTGAAGTTGACCCGCAAGGCACTCTAACTAGACCGGGCTTTCAATATGATTTCAGGAAAGCAGATTGTTGCTGATGAGTCTCAGGTGCGCCTATTTAGAGTGCCTGTGTCTGTGAATTACGTGAGAAAGTTTTTGGGTCATAAACATCCAGATGCATGACAAGTGCACCCCTGCAATGGGTTAGAACCGCCCATGGTATATTCCGTTATCTGTTGACTGCTAGAGCTTTGTTTCAAAACAGAATAGCAAGGCAATAACTTGGGTCGTGTTATAGGTTTTATAAAAATATTCGAATTACTATTGAAGACAATGTGAATGAATTAGTTTTAAATGTGCTGATTTTTATTAATGTTTATAATTTTTGAGAGTGTGAAAAGAATTGATCATTGTCACTGTTACAAACACATGCTGCTCGATATTTTCTTTCTTATACATAAAAATCACTCGTGTGATGTCATGTCATATGCCATCATTTCTATACGATGGTTGGATGCACAGATGAGTCAACTATCTCCAATGGCCACTGTATTCCATGACTCCACTTCCCGCAGATTTTGCCTTCCTCCATGATCTTGAGTATGTCTACAGTGTTGGAAAAATTGGTTATTTGTTTTTTTAAATCAGACCCTGATCATGATAAAGCTATTACTAAAGTAATGAATGAATTAGGGTGACATGGTCGTGCAGTGGGTAGTGCTGTGTCCTCCCACCATGACAGTCCTTACTTTGATTCCTGGCATGGGCGTCCTTGGTCCTTTCTTTTTGGAGTATGCATGTTTTTATGGGTTTTTGGGGATGTTCTGCTTTCCTTCCACCCTCAAAGGCAGTTTAATTGGTTGCTCTAAAGTGCCCGTAGATTGTGAGAGCGATTTACAAATGTGCTGCAGTCTTTCTAGGGTTGTTCTTCCATTCCGTCCTGTACTGCTAGTCTGGCAGTGGCTTATTTGCGACCCTAATCAGAATTAAGATATTTTTGTAAATAAATAAATGAATAAATGAACGAAAAAATGAATATAAACATTTATGTGAGTCATGTGCTGCTTATGTTTTTTGTTTCAGAACTATAGACACACTTACATTCGTTTGACAACTGAAATACAAATTCTATTACATCCGTTACATCTTTTATGCATCAGACATTTTGTATTTCATTACACATCGTTCCCGGGATCAGACCGCGAGAGGAAAACAAAAACAGATTGCATCGAATGGATTGCGATGGAGTTTGCAATGACATTTGGACAACATGATTCGAAGTTGATCTGCATGTAAAATTGCAAGAGTAGTTCCCTCAACAGCAGGATGCAAACATTATCGAGAAGATCATTTGAAACACAACATGAGGTCTGAGTGTCCCTGGAGTTGTCCTATACACTATGCCCATGGTTTTTGTTCTGATCATTTTCAGGTCCTTTACCTAGACAATTGCTCATCTTAGCCCCGCCCCCTTACACTTTTCTACACAATTCTTCTACTTTTTAATATTTTTTTTTTCTTTTATTAAACATGACTCAAGTGTGTTTGAGGGATTGGTTTATCTAACTAATATGACCATTAACATGACCATAGTCTCTCTGTTGTTTAAATTATTTTTTACATCATACTCCATTCACCAAGGCATGAAAAGGTAGCACAAAAATTATTATGGCGCTGGTCATAAAATTAGAATCTCATGAAAAAGTTGATTTATTTCCATTATTCCATTCAAAAAGTAAGACTTGTATATTTTACACATTCGTCACACACGGACTGATTTGTTTCAAGTGTTTATTTCTTTGCATTTGATGATTTATAACTGACAACAAATAAAAAACCTAAATTCAGTATCTCTGAAAATTAGAATATTACTTTAGATCAATTCAATAAAGGATTTTTAGAAATGCTGACCAACTGAAATTATGAACATGAAACGTATCAGCGTGTACAGCACTCAATACTTAGTTGGGGCTCCTTTTGCTCGAATTACTGCAGCAATGCAGCGTGGCATGAAGTCAATCAGTCTGTGGCACTGCTCAGGTGTTATGAGAGCCAAGGTTGCTCCGATAGTGAACTTCAGCTGTTCTGCATTGTTGGGTCTGGTGTATCACATCTTCTTCACAGTACCCCATAGATTTTCTATAGTGTTAAGGTCAGATGAGTTTGCTGGACAATTAAGGACATGGATACCATGCTCCTTAAACCAGGTACTTGTAGCTTTGGCACTCTGTGCAGGTGCCAAGTCCTGTTGGAAAATGAAATCAAAATTTCCCAAAAGTTTCCAGGAAACATGAGGTGTGCTGGTACTTCCTGGTCGACGGCTGCTTCCTCACAGCGAGAAGGTCCTAATTTTGAGTGTGCATAACCTGTGTTGTTGCATGAGTATGTGTCTGCATGAGTTGCACATTGTCTAGGGCTGTTCTTGCCTTGTGTATTTTGTTGCCAGCTGGGCAGCTGCCTTTTTGCCACCCTAATTGATTAAGGGTGTATAGATAAAGTATGAATGAATGTTGCTGAAGTGAAATGTTACCAGACAGAAGAGATATACAAGGTTCAACTTTTTGTGTCTTTTTTCCCAGGTTTTCCTTATTCTATGATTAGGAAATAATGTTTCATTTAATTCAATTTTGTTTTATTTATATACCGCTTTTTACAACAGAGCATTGTCTCAAAGTGGCTTTACAGAAATGATAACAGTTTATAAATATATATATAGGATTCAATAAGATTAATTTTCTCTAATGAGCAAGCTGGAAGGCGACAACGGCAAGGAAAAACTCCCTGAGTTTTTAGGTTATATCAGATTAACAACCTGAAAATAATCTGTGATGGAGTGTAAAACGAGGTCGCCCAGCACTCTTTCAGTGGTAGCGTGTAAACCTCAGCAGAAAGAAAGAAATAGCAGAGAAACAAATGATTATACATGAACATATTAAATAACTAATTTAAGAACATATGTTAGATTGCAAATTCCACTAATATTAACATGAGCATTATAGTTAACAATGAGATCCAGAGGGAACAACAGGTATGAGGGCTCCATGAAACATAAGGCAATCCAGACATCTCAGGTTACTCTAGTGCCCATAACCCTTTTAGTTCCTCTTAAGATCTGCACCTTCACCTAAGAGGAACTAATAATATGAGCAGAATGCTTGGCTGAACAAATATGTCTTGGGTCTAGATTTAAACGATCACAAGATTGTTTAAGCAAATCTAAATTTCAATCACAAAATTCCAGATGTAAGCATAAGTCCTGCTAACAGTGCCTACATCTGTAAATCGCGTTCTCCGCATGTCCCTAAATTGCTATGTAATATATAAAGCGTACATTTTCACATTTCTGCCTCTAACTAAATTTTATTTGTCCCTTACACACTGTATGTTGTGTTTGTTATTGCTTGGTCAGAGGTTCACATTGCTGGCACGAATCCTAAAGCCGAGCTGGAGAGGGCCAGAAACGGCTTGTGGTGCAGGTGAATGTAGCGTGTTCTGGTCCTCAGATGTTCCTGCAGGACTCAAGGGATTGCTGGGAAATGAGATCACTATCAGCCCATGACTCGGCAGATGCTCCTCACTATCAGCAGCCTGCATGCAGGATCATTATCAAATTTCATACATAAACATGACTATTATAGATTGAAATGATGATTTATGTTTCTGTGGATTATTTATTATTCCAAAAATTGTGTTTTTAAATGAAACTATTTCAAAGTGCTGCCTTTTGACACAAACATGTGGAAATGTTAAAATAATGCAAATAATAAAACTTATTTACAGTAAATAAAGGCCATTTATACCAGTGATGCGAGGTAGTGATTGTTTCAGAGTAAATATAAATATATTATTTTAATACATTATCTCAAATTCAGAAATTATTTGGCTGCTTGCATCTTAATTACTGGCTATGTTCCATATCACATATTACCATTAACCCCCTGTTTTAAATGAATATCCAGTTTTGATTAGCTTAAATAATAAATGATACCATTTTGATCTTTTGCTAGAAGCATAAACCCTGGGGCCTCATACACGCACTCTACATAGTGGCAAAAGTAATGGCTGCCACCCCTCCAAGTCTCTCCTTGTTTTTGAACCAGAACTATTCAGATTCACTTATTTTAAATATTAAAATTATAAATACATTTTTGAATGTTTGAAACACATTAACAGTACAAACAAGGGGAGAATTAATAATAAATATTCATTTTAATTTAATGGATGTGGGACTCTGACTGCTTTGATTGATAATCACTGATTGATAAATCTCTGATAAATACATTTTATATGCATAAGAGAAACCACAAAACAGCATCTCTTCAATGTCCTGAAAGTTTTTTTTTTTATGAATAAATTTTCCATATTTATGACTAAGAATCCCGAATGTGATCTTTTGTGTAAGGCTGACTACAAAACGGTTGACATAAGGTGTGCTAAATATTCTGTCTGAGGTCATACTAAAACAGTCACACACAGACCATATAACTGACAATTGACGGCTGGTGTCTTCTGCAGCATCAAGGCACTTTATTTTAAGCCAAAATGCAATTTACACCAGTGCCAGAGGCTACTCTTCCCCTTTGAAATATCTAATTATTATGTAATTCACTGCCATTGCAATATGAAAGCTAAAAATGATGATGCTAAAGACTAATGGGATATTAATTCTGAAATGCTCTAGAAATACATTTCTAGTGCATCGCTTTATGATAAACCATGTGATGGAAGGCATTAAGCAGACCAAATCCAGATCTGTTTATTACTGTCATTTGTATGGGCTGCCTTTGTCTCGTATTTTTGCACTCCGCTTCTCTCATTAGCATTTCTGTCATTATGACTAGATCTCACATAATTTGTCTTTATTAACAGCAATAGAAAGGTCCTACATGTACAGATGTGAACAAGGGGCAGATCATTTAAAAAAATAATAATTTTGAATACCATCTGTGCATACATGCACTGTAAAAATAGTATCCTTATTATCAGATTTTTTAAAATATTTAAACTATTATTAGCAACCAGCATTTGTGTCAACATGATATTTTAAGTTTAAGGCAACTATATTCCTTCGAGTAAAAAATGATCAACACTTCAATGACTTTAAAACTTCTGTTGGCCAGACCGTCATTGCATCCCTTTCCGTGTCAGGTCGCTGTATCCCCAGACACTTCTGTGTAGGTTTGAACATGTTACAGATATGGGACCTCCTGTTTGGACCCATTTGCAAGAACTGGTGAACTTTAATGGGGCTAGAGAATTCAAAATAAATATAAAAAGCCTATACTTTATGGCCGCGTGCAAATACTATACCATGGCTGGGTGCAAATCTGGATCGGCCTTGGTGGGACTGGTAGACAGACATTGTTAGCCCGCTAGACTACAGCAGCATTCTCCTTATTAGGCAAAAGTAGAGACGGGAAAGAGAAGAAATGGGAAATTAATGAATAAATGTACCAAACCTAACTCTTTTCCTGCCTCACATTACCTCCCCACTATTTGGTTCGGTGTACTTCTTTATAACAGTCTCACTTCTGGACTGCTTATATAGTGTAAGTTGTGGGTGCCACTGTTTGCAGTCTGAGGGTGAGCTATTGCAGATAATAATCATGAAGTATGCAGGAAAGGATTGGGTTGGGTGAAAAAGTTGATAGTAATATATTATTAGTAAATCTGTTCAGGAAACAGACATAGACAAACTTACAGTAAACAGATATGATACTGGAAATTGACATTACTTAACATTTGGCTAAAGAAATTGTCACTTGTAGTGGAAGCCAAAACTAGTTTGGAATTCCTAAGGCCAAATTGTGCTATTAATTAATGATGTGTTCCATATTGAAAACAGCAGTTTCTGAAATACTGCTGAAAGCCTGTCTGGCACCAACAACCATCCCACGTTCAAAGTCACTTTCCTCCCCATTCTGATACTCTAGTTGCACTTCAGAAAGCTTCTTTGACCCCCACATGCCTAAATGCATCGTGTTGAGGCCATGTGATTGGCTGATTAGATTTGTGTTAACAAGCAAATTAACAAGTGTACTTAATAAAGTCGTCGGCAAGTGTAAGCTATATGTATACTTCATTTACTTAACTTCATTTAATTATTATCTTAAATTTCTCTTTTTATATTGTATATATTTGTTTATTTTTGCACTGCAAAAAAAAAATAATATAAGATGCTTTTTTGCAGGATTTAAACCCATATTTTTAACACAGCGGCTTGACATGTGATCGATGCGCTGGTTAGGAAGATGAACACGCGTGCAGCGACCACTCCGGACCAAAATGATGCTTTTTTTGTCTGTTAAGAGTGTTTTCTTAACTTTTTTCAAATTCTTACCTCAGTTATATGCACATCTGAACTAATGTTCATGTATATCACCATCAGACACTCATCATTCGGCTTTTTCCCTGCCATCAGGGGTCGCCACAGCGAGTTCCTCGCATTAGGATCTGGAACATGTTTTTACGCCGGATGCCCTTCCTGACGCCACCCTCACCCTTTCGGGCATAGGACCGGACAATTTAACTTCTCCATTCACCTAGGATGACAATTTTACTTGACATGCATGTCTTTGGCCTTTGGGAGGAAACCGGAGCACCCGGAGAAAACCCACGCAAACACGGGGAAAACATGCAAACTCCACACAGAAATTCCCAGGTTGCCCCACCCGGGGATCAAACCCGGGTCCTCTTGCTATGAGGCCACAGCACTATCCACTACTGAGTAATGAAATTAAAGTTAAATTTATATCTATACTTAGATGTTATTAATAAACTTAAAAGTGTTTCTAATGACCAAGAATCAACCTTCATGAAATGTCTATTGCTATATAATTCTGTGATAAGAAAGTACTCTAGGTTCATACACTTTTTGCCCAATACACTTTTTATATCATCATTTAGTCTCTCTCGAGCTCCCACTATCTATCTGTCTTACCTCCAGCACAAGCTCTGTCATTTGGAACTGTTTTTGTAGTTCCTTGTTGGTTGGGGCTGGTGCATGATAGAGCAGACAGAGCATCTGGTGGTTCTTCAAGGCTTTGCGGTAGTTCTTGTTGTCGATGTCCAGCACTCTGTCCTTGCCGTCATAACGAGGGAACTCCAGGCCCTTCTTGGCCCAGGCTAAGGCTGCCAAGCTCAGACACACTAACACCACTAGCAAGGGTATCCTCATTCTGCTATTTCACTCGCAGACACACTCACTACCAGACAGCTTTGTTAAATTTCTGTAAACCTGCAGAGAATTCAAAGAAGCATCCTGGTAGAAATAAGCTGAAATCCAGGAAAATAGTTCAGATTGAAAGCATAAAATTCAGGTTCAAATATCTTTAGGCCCTTTTGCACCTTTGCAGTGGAAAATCAGGTCTGTCCTCTCTCTTCTCCCTCTCTCCCTCTCTCCCAGGCTCTCTGACAGTTTCCGTCTCTCTTTTAGCTGGAGACAAAGCACAGGGTTTGAGGGGGGATACCTTACATAGCATTAGCCTTCTGCCACTCTCTCCCAGGTCTTTTTTTAGGAAGCCCAGTTGTTTCAGGGCTAAAAATACTCCAGCTAAACTGCAAGTGGCAGGAACAATGAGGAGGAGCGGCTATGTTTAAACAAATGACATTTTAACAGGGGGTGAACTTAACTTACAGTATCACTGGAAAGTAGTTAGAATTACGTATTCACAGTCATACCAAATAGCTGCTCAATGTATGTGTATATGAGTGCATCCAGTAGCAATAATCTATAAATACTTTGTAGTAGAATTCATTAATGTACTAGAGGGATTTTATTAATCATCTTATATTTCAAACTGTTAATGTAATTACAGTTAGTGACAAAGTTAGTGCTCATAATAAAGCAACATTGGTGATCTCTCTAGTCATTATCTAACAGACATTTTTACCTCCGGTGGCCTTTATGCATCCATGTAGACTGACAATGTGATGCCAACAGCTCTCTTAGTAAATAGCCATCCAAACTGGACAGCTGGCAGCTTAGCTCCAAAATTGGAAAGTGTATCAGGAGAAACCAGAGATAAATTCATTCCTTAAGAAGCTGACTGTCTTAAAGTAATGACCTTTAGAGAGTAGAGAATGCCTCTGAAGAGACTGTCTAATAACAGCCAAAAAGCTGCAACTCATAAAAAACAACTCATCAATATAATTCTGCAATAGGAATCATATATTTCTAATATATTTTTATTCATATGTGTGTTATTGCTCTTTGAATTATTACTTTTTTATTCATTTTTTTGTACCAATCTCCTCTTTTGTATAAATTGTTATATCTGTCCTTTTTTGTTATCAATAAACATATTTTGAGATCATATCAAAGGGCTAGGACTTTTTTTTGACAAATGTTGAGCATGAACCATCTGCATTATTTGCCTGATTTTGAAAGCAAAATAATATTTTAAACGTTCATTTATAGATTATTATAAAATGGTAATGAAACTTGTCTATGGTAAATCTAAAAAAAAGTTTTATGAGTCTACCTACTTCGGTTTTTTACTTATAAGGCCAGCAAGAGCATCTCATACAGAAACAGCACACACATCAGTATGAAATAGGAAGGAAAAAAACTGATTTGACTATAAATGTCATATATAAAAAATATGTAAAAAAAAAAAAAAGTCAATAATTTATGAATAAAGCAGCAATAAATTTATGAAAATGACACATTGGTTGAAATATTCACATAATTCCAAATGCATTAAACATTAATGACATACAACCTTTACAAAAGCATTTATACTACCCACTCTATGAAATACACAGACGTACAGTAAGTAGGGATGCACCAGCGCAAAACACTTTACATTCTAGTTTATAATAATATTCAATTCAGTTTTATTTATATTGCGCTTGTTAAAATGAAACATTGTCACAAAACAGAAATGTTTACAGAAATGATATACATGATATATCCATGACGGCTATATAAGTTACTATTTGTCCATAATGAGCAAGCCAGATAGCGACAATAGAGATGATAAGAGGAATAAGACTCAGGAGGCAATCCCCTTCCATAAAATATTAAACAGTCTGTATTATTGTCAATACAAAAATTTTACAGAACTATTCATAAGAATAAATGGGATGATGTGATTGTATTCTGACAAATTACTTTGATAAGTAAAAAATGTTAAAGATCTAAGCTTAAAATCTTTGCTAAGTCAATGTATTTTTAGAGAATTAAGTTACTGGTGCTGCTGAATATTTCTGAAGTTATTTCTAGCAGAAGAAATTTGATACTCACTGCTTGTCATTGTCATCTGTGTGTTACTGTAGAACCTACACAGATCACAGTATATACATTATTCTCTTATCTAGATGGATTAGTCTTTAAATGTTAACTGTTTTTACACTGCTTTACACTAATGCAAACACATTAGAAGGACCCTGGCTCGATCCTCGGATGGGCAACCTGAGAATTTTCTATGTAGAATTTGAATGTTCTCCCCATGCTTGTGTGGGATTCCGCAGAGTACTTTGTCCAAAGACATGGAATGCAATAATTTACAAATCTCAAAAACTGATATTGTGTTCACTATAGAACATAGACAACATATCAAATGTAGTAACACATTTTGATATTTCATGCCAAATACTGGCTCATTTAAAATTTTATGGCAGCAACACATCTTCAAATAGGGGCAATAACAGGCTGAAAAAGTTAAAGGTACAAAAAATTGCAACTTATTAGGTCAATTGGCAATAGGTCAATAACATGACTGGTTATAAAAAGAGCATCTTGGAGTAGCAGCGGCTCTCAGAAGTAAAGATGCAAAGAGGATCACCGATTCCCCTAGACAGCATTGCATCTTCTGTATTGGAAATCTTAAAAAGGGTTTAGGAATATTTACAGAAAACATTATCTGTTAACACATTCCACCATGCCATCTGCCGTTGCCAACTAAAACTCTAAAGTTTAAAGAAGATGCCGTATCCAAACAAGATCCAGAAGTGCAGACGTCTTCTTTGGGCCAAGGCTCATTTAAAATGAGCTGTGGCAAAGTGGAAAACTGTTCTGTGGTCAGACAAATCATAATTCAAAGCTTTTTATGGAAATCAAAGATGGCGTGTCAAGAGGAGAGAGACAACCAAAGTTGTTATCAGCACTCAGTATAGAAGCCTGCATCTTTGATGGTATGGGATTGCATTAGGGCATGTGGCTTGGGCAGCTTATACATCTAGAAGGACAACATCAATGCTGAAAGGTATATCCAGGTCCTAGAGCAACATATGCTCCCATCAAGACAATGTATCTTTCAGGCAAGACCTTAACATTTTCTAATATGACAGTGCAAAACCACATACTGCATCAATGACAGCACCATGGCTGCGTAGAAGAAGGGTCCGGTTACTGGACTGGCCAGCCTGAAGTCCAGATAGAAAACATTTGGTGCATCATAAAACGGAAGATACAAAAAAAGACCTAAGACAGTTGAGCAACTAGAATCCTATATTAGACAAGAATGAGTTAACATTCCTATCCCTCAACTTCAGCTGTAAACAGTCCCCAGACGTTTACAGACTATTGTAAATGGAAAAGGGGATGCTTCACAGTGGTAAACATGGCCTTGTCCCAACGTTTTTGACATGTGTTGCTCTCACGAAATTTCAAATAAGCCAATATTTGGTCTGAAATTCCAATATCACTTACTTTTGAAATCTGATATGTCGTCTATGTTCTATTTGTTCTATGATTTGTAAATTATTGCATTCCATCTTTATTTACAGTTTATACATTTGTCCCAACGTTTTTTTAAATCTGGTTTGTATTATTAATATTTTTGTAGTAGTATTAGTAATAGTAGTAAACCAGCCATTAGAGAGCACCAGCGAGTGTATTTTTGATGCTGGTCAGTAAAAGGTGGGGGTTGCGTGAGGAAGGGCATCCGGTGTAAAACATTTGCCAAATCAATGATGTAAGTTTTTTTGTGAAGATTGACTCCCTCTGTCGACCCCTGATGAAGGCCGAAAGACAAGGAGGAAGTAGTATTAGTAGTAAGAGAGAGCATTATAAAGCTGTTTTGTTACAATTTTTATTGTTAAACATAGTATACAGATTGCATGAAATCAAACTTTATACTCTAATTGCCATTAAAATCAAGCAAATGTGTGTATTTTGTTTTACTAATCAAGGTGAAGTGATACATGACACTTTTTATGAGAATTCTTCCTTTTATTACCATTTAGTGCTTAATACTACTGGACATTTATAGAACAGCATAATTAGGAAGTGAATGATGATGCATCATTCCACATGCTGTTCAAGTATACAGTGAAGGTCAAGGGGAGCCGGGTCCATCAAATGTTCGGGTTCTTGGGTTGGAGATGACAAAGCTCTGGTTGTATGCTTGAATCTGAGGTTGAGAGCTCCATTCTCCCTCAATATACTTGTGATAAGGGTCATTGGAGTGCTCTCTGCGTTTTGACTTTACAGTGCTCACAAGAATGGCCACCACAATAAAGCCAAATATTCCGATCATCACCATTAGGTACCAGATAACATTGTCGAAGTTTTCTTCAGCCAGCCGGGCATTTAGGTTACGTTCAGCCTGTGTGTTATTCCATTTCCACTGCTTTAGGAAATCATTCAGAGCATGGGTTAATGAATCCTGCAGCTGGAGGGTCAGGTTGGACAAACTGAAGGATTCTGTCATCTATATAGTGAAGAAGAAAGCATAAGTTAGGCTGTTTTCTGCAAATTTACATGTCGGGTTCTAATGTAAATAAACAGTTGATGAGAAATTAAATGTAGAAGATTTTTTTTTTATTCGGTTTAAGGCAGTTCCTATTTTATCAGTATGCAAACAGCATGTAAGAATGGAATGTGTGTGGTTATTAAAGCTGAGTGAAATGGCATTTGATTAGCATCATCTGTTTTTCCACTTACACTTTAATTCTTTCAAGCAGAAAATGTAAACTTGTATTATACACGTTATATTTACAGATAGTCTCAATTCTTCTTAAACAACGTTATATAATCAATAGAACGCCTAGAATTTGTTGTACATTTTTGTTCGTCTGAAGTTGTATTTACTCAATGTTAAGAAAACATATAGTCCAGACATTTTTATATTTCCTGCTAAAAAAAACATTCTTCTCATGAATATTTTATATATTATAAAACCATAATATATAAAATATTCATTCCCCCACACTAATGAGAGAAGATCTCTATGTTAGAAGTACAATTCTATTCACCTGTCTTTCGTTTTATTTTTTATTTTATATTTTAAAAATGCCTGTGTATTGGTAAAACCTTTTATATATATATTAATGCTTGAAATTTGTAAATGACATGAAACTAATTTAATTGTTTCTAAATTATTATACTACCAGAATTTGCTAGGTAAAAATAAACAAGCATCACTTAACCCCAACACTATATTAAACAATGCAATGTAATACTATTTCTTGCACTTTGTGTTCTAGATGTATATAAATCATAAAGCTACACCTATAATCACAGAACTTGGAGTCCCATTATAGAAAAAGTGGCGTACAACTTACACTAGTTTAGCTCCAGTACTGTTCTCCAGTGATCAGATATATTAGTCACTTCTTCTTACCTCTTACACTATTTAAATAAATTGTGTGTGTGTGTGTGTGTGTTTCCTGCTTTTTCATATCAGCTCCTTGCTACTCCATTGTAACAAATCTCATTTCTCAAGGGCATCATTTCTCAAGGGCATCAATATTTTCCTTCAAAACAAATGACAAATAACATTTGAGGTTCCAAACTCAGGAAGAATAAAGAGTCGGTGGCGGATCATTTAGACATCTTGCACAGATTCTGCATTTTTCCTATATAGCTTAGCTTTTACACTGGCTTGAGACACTTTATGCTGCTTAGCTGCATACAGTATGCATATACAGACAAACTGCACAGAAAATGTCTTCCCTTTGTTTAAGATCACTCCGAGTGATCAGCACAAAGTATATGAAACCTAAAAAAACCATAGATTTGTTATTTATTTTGTGACTTGCACCCATGCAAGTTTACATCAAATAAGCCTCTAATCTCAATGTCCTACACTGACATTACTTTGCAATGATTGTCTGCTCAGATGTACATGGGATAGGAATAAACTGACTAAACATCCAGATCTCTTGTCAGCTGTTGCAGCCCTTGGGAATAGAAGCCCTGTTACTAACAGTCTTAGCTTTTTTTCAGCAGCACATGCTCTACCAGCTGAGATATCCAGGCTGCTAGTCTCCACCAGACTTTGAATGGTTTGACAATCTGAGAGTGTGTGTGTGTGCGTTCCTAAGAGTCGCTGAACGAAAGTCATCACGATATTAAATGAGAGTATATTAAACTGCAAGAAAGATGTTCTTTTTCTTTTTTATGCGATGTGGCTATATACAGTACATTTAAATTTTAAATGTGTGTGTTTGTTCATGTGGAAGTGGAAGTGATACATTCTGCCACTGTGTTTAACCCATCCGTGCAGTGAAACACACAAATACACACACACAGGTGAAGTGACCACACGTGCCCGGAGCAGTGAGCAGCCATCACGGCGCCCGGGGAGCAACTGGGGTTAGGTGCCTTGCTCAAGGGCAC
>JAOUQT010311468.1:0-14967 GCA_025769995.1 Xyliphius kryptos | reverse complement strand
CAGTGAAGTCTTCAGTGTCTTTATTTGTTTAGCTGTCTGTCTATCTAAATTATTCCCCAAATTAGTGGGGACATAACACTTATTATTATTATTATTATTATTAAGTATTAGTAGATTAGCTGACTGGATAAAGCAGAGATTTTTTTCATGTGGAAAGTTAAAGATCTTTGCCAAAATTCAAGCTTCACTTCTATTTTGTCTATGCTTGCTGAATGTGGTTTTACACACACAAACACCCAAGAGTCGTGCAGTACAGGTGGTACTTCTAGTGCTGAATGGATCTCTGCTGCCCTCCACAGTGAGACATGCCATAAGACCTTATAGATCTCCTGGATTTATATGTAACATTTTATAAAGCTCAAGATTTTACTTTGTCATTATGATAGTATTATGTATTAGTCTTATGAAACTCTTGTTTCTTTTTAGTACAATGTTTGTTGCCTATGATTATTTTTAGCCTACAAATTCAGAAATAATGAGTCAGTACTAGTGGCATTTACATGACAGACTTGAAAAAAGCAACTTTGAATGACGACTGCAATGAGGCAGATATTGTGTTGTACCTGATTTAAAAGCCCTGTAATTCTAGATTTAAATTGCATACTCCAAAAATTCAGTGAGGTTGGCCAACTCCTCCTTTAAATTTTATTCAGAAGGGACAAAGTATGAACTAACGAACCATGAGTAATATGTCTGCCTAACTGCTAGCCCACAGTATCGAAAGGTGTTTTACTGGCATTGTATATGGTTTGGGACAGATTTGTATGGCACATGTACTCTTAAGTGTTTTTACAGTTTAAGCTGTTTAACAGAGACAGAAGGCAGCTGTTTCTAGCAGATGGTGGAAATGCATAGCACTGGTCAGTACAGAATAATTTTTATATTTCCAAATATTACTTTTCCAAGAGAAAATAATACATAAATGTTTGTATGTTAGTATATGCGAATAAAATGCAATCTGGATCACTCAGTTGGTAGAGATAAAAATGTAGCAATTAAATAATGGATTGTATACTTAAGTGGAGTTGCATTGGCTGACAACAGATTGCTATGCTCAGTCAGTCTGTTCACGGTAATAAATTTAGCACATCTGTACAGACAACTGAAACAAAAAAGTGCTTCCGCCCTTACAGAAAGGTGGTTCTGGTTTCGATTCCCAGGTGGGGCATCCTAGGACCTTTCTATGTAGCATTTGCATGTACTCAAAAAACATAAAATGAAGACTATTGTGTTTGCTGTTAAAAATAAGCAAATGTGACATTCAACGGCTCCAGAAAAGAATAGTTGATTCTCAAACATTCATTAAAACTTACCAACACATTCAATTATAAAACTGCTCAAATTGTTCCTTGGACAAATGGACATACTGTTAGACATATTATAAGTATTCATACAATTTTATAATGTACCATATAATGGATTTATAAATACATGTGTTATTCTAATTCATTCATCTTGAATTATTAAGACTTACTGCACCAAATTTGATTGTAATATATTTTAGATGTCTATAATACTGTATCTGTATTATACTGTATTCCGGAGATCTGCTTTGCATCTGTTACAGAACATGAAACAAGTTCTCCTGACTAATCAGAATCGTTAGGTCTGTCACAGCTTGGAGAATTCCTCATCCTGTAGAGATGCGCACTTCTAATCATTTCTCACTGTTTCGTGAGGGATACTCACAAGTTTATATGTTGTAAGGTCACAGGATTGATGACATGCCGAACATAAAGTTCGTAAAGAAACATTTTGTCACTTTTACACTGATACATGACAGTGGCATACTGTAGAGGCGCTTAGCTCACAGTTGATCAATGACAATTGACTGATTATCGCATACAGCGGTACACATACAGCAAACAAAAAACAACAGTCTCTTATACTGAGAATCCTGGGTGTGCTTTATGATTCACAGACTGACCCTTTTCCAGCAGGATTCTGACAGTATAGCCCTCTAGCCACATGTACATCTCAGTCGTCCCTGGAGTCATACCACATTCACTCTCTGGCTTCATTTATTCCACCACCTTTTTTATTATTGAGCCTTCCAATATGTATTACGGGTGCTGCAGGCAATGTGTAGCAATCACATTTGCAAGTTTTAAAGAATCTGGAAGTGGTAAGAGTGTATTTGAGTAAAGATTATCTGTGTTCTGCTCTTTCTATTGACATCCTAAGCTTTAGGCAATCTTATTACCTAACAACAATCTTCCACTTGCGGAGGTTTATCTCACTATATAGTCGATTCTTGAGGTGCAGTCCGGGTCATATTTGTTGAGAGCAGGCTCTGCTTCCTGGTGCTTCATTTTTTTAGAAATAAAGTCCTAGTGTGAAGATCATTGTTTTTTTTTTACACCAAACAATCAATTGATTAGGAACATCTGTCAAGTGCATATAAACAATGATTCAATATGTTGTTACATCCTGTTCCACTCTGATTTATTTATTTATTGTTTTAACCTCATCTTTAGCACCAGTGGCCATTTAATGTCAAGAAAAAAGTAATATTAATATGCAAGTTTCATCTTATACACAAATACATACTATCTATACACGTCAATGACAATTTAGCATTTCCAGGTTACTTAGTGTGTATGTCTTTGAACTGTGGGAGGAAATAGCACCCGAAGTAAACCCACGCAGCACATGGAGAATATGCAAACTGCTCTGATATAAGGTGTGTTGTAGTGAAAACCGAGGGAAATGTCGATTGGTTGCAGACAAATAGAAGGTGTGCTGCGAGTGTTTCAGCAACAGCTGCACTTGTTCCTGTCCCGCAGTATGTTAGAAATATGTATATTTAAATAATTGTGCTAAATCAAATAATATGTTTTATTAACCCAGTGTGTGTGTGTGTGTGTGTGTGTGTGTGTCATTCTGCTGTTTTTCTATCACTGGATGATAAAACGCAAACTGTGTGGATCTTCACTTTCTTTTTAAATAGTAACTGAGCTCCACTTCACTGCTACTTAACAAGCCAGCTTGTTCACTGGCACATCTGGTGGATGTGCACCCTTACAACACTCACAGGGAACAAGAAGGGTACTTGTTTTCTTGTATAGCTATTTTTACCTGTACTAAAATGAGATGTAAGGCACCACACATATAACCAAACGTATGCTACTTTCACATATAAAGTTCTACAATATCGGTTCCACAGATTTTCCAGAGTTACCCTTTCACACAAGTAATCCCTGAGATTTTTCATGCAGTGGGAACCGCAGGCAAAAGAATGCTTACAACCCCAATTGAGGTGGTGGACATAATAGTGTGTACTAGATAGTCTGGCAAGTAAAAAAAAGTCATTATAATTATAATACTTATAGTTTGGAACAGGGTAACCCAAAGGATACAAATGGAAACATACCAACAAAAAAATCACTGCCTGCTACTCTTCTTTCATAAAAATCTTAAATAGGGCAGCTGTTGTTCTTGCACCACAGTCACAAATGCAGTGTGTCATAGACTGTGTAGATAGTTACTTTGTACTGAAACTGCTGATAGAATATTCACCTTTGGGATAAAGATTTAGTATTTAAAGAGAATTATTAATTCTAAGATATAAATTGGAGGTCACCTTGGTCAAGTAAAACCACGCGATCCACAGACAGCGGACTGGCACCTATGAAGGTGCAACATCAGCAGGATTATTCTCTCCAGTGTCCTCGCGTTTCCTGACAGAGGCCAAGCTAAACATATGCTGCCTGAAAATGATGTGCTGCTCTGAAGCCAGAGCAAACAGAAGCCTAAAGTGGGTAAAGCCCATGCAGAAATGGATCTTGTTGTGCAAATATGAAAGACTCTTACTGTTCATGCAGTTGCACAAAACTATAATTAAACCTACAGTACATATATCTGGATTTAACATGAATCACCTGAGCAGTTATAGGTATTTCTGCATTTCTGCCTACAACATATCATTCTTAATAATGTTTTGGATGATGCAAGGAGCTAGGGCAGTGATTTTTACATAATATATTTACATGATATAAGATTTCCCCACTCTGCTCATTTACATTTGCTTTTGTTACTACTATTCCTCGCTATTTTGTTACAACTATTCCTCGCTCAGTTACACTTTCCAGTAAAATGCTTTTGTATTTTGTGCTCCTGGATTATGGAACAGATTTCCATTGTACAGTATATTTACTAGGTCAGGCAAGCTGTTTAAAAAAAGACTCTGGAAACATATGGACACATATGGAGTTTAATATTAATAATAACAGATTTTTTCTCTTTTCCAGTACGAGGATTAAACTGGTTAACTTTTGTTCTTAAGGACACTACGCTGTTTATTAGCCCATGGCTATGATATAAAAAGGGGTTATGGAAGTGTTATGGAAGAGTTATGGAAGTGGCACGGCCGGGGTGGATCTAGAAAGCTTAAATAGGGAAATAAAGAGACCATGAATGAATAATAATAAAACTAAAAGAAAAAGGAGAAACACTTTAACCCTGGTTAGCCTTGAACCTGCAACAACCCCTGGCTGGAATTAAACTGCCGACGAGCTGAAGCAAAGTTCACAGACTTTTTTTTCTTCTAGCTTGATCTTAGCCAAAAGGCCGAGAAGCGATCACAGCAGCACTAACGTTTGGGTGAGCAGCTCAGAGAAAGTGTGAAGAAATGTGTCATTTATACTATATAACCACAATAGAAAAAGAAAGGTTTATAAAACTTTATCTGAAAGCAACTATTTGATATGCGCTATATCATAAAATTTTTATGTACTTACGCTGCCTTTCTCTGCTGCTGCCTTCAAACAGTGTGTTAACCAAGGCCTCCTACTTCTTATGGAGGTCATAGGTGGTAACTGATCTGTTACAGGATCTTTAACCCTGGAAAGGTGAGGGCTGTTTAAGATTGGGTTCCTATGCTCAGATAGAGTGCCAGGTAAGGGTATGGGTTTAGAGATGTTATTGATGATAAGTATGTCTTACAGCTAATGAAAACCAAAAATCATTTTCTCAGAAAATTAGAATAATTAATTCGAGCAGTAATTTATGCAAAAGAAGCCCTGACCAAGTATTGAGTGCATTTGCTGTACATACTTTTAGTTAGGCCACAATATTAGCATTAAAAATCATTTTTTCAGTTGGTCTTATATAATTATTCTAATTTTCTGAGAAAATGATTTCACTGGCGGTAACATATAATAAAATACTATAATAAACACTATAAATAGATCACTGTGTTTGTAATAAATCTATATAATGTATGCATTTCACTGTTTGTTTAGCACCTCCACATGAAAGATTCATACATCGATACCTATATGTATCCTGGGATAAAATAATGACACAAGGACAGTTTTTTCTACAAAGGGTAAGACAAAATTTAATGATTACGCTAAATAAAATGTGTTAAATTATGCAACATGACTCCAGGCTATAAAATAATCAATAATCATGGTTTCCAGTGATGAATATAATTCATGAAGGATATTTTGTGGCTGAAAGAGAGGAAATAGCATACTAAATATCCAACATGTGAATCTCACTGTAGCAGGACTTCATCTACTGACCATACAGTCAGAAAATGCCACAGCGTTCATAAAACATGGCTTCCAACATGGCTAATGAAAACCCAAAATCTTTTTCTCAGAAAATCAGAATAATTAATTCGAAACACCTGCAAAGGTGAAGGCATTGATAGTCATTGACACACTCCACAAGGAGGGTATGACACAAAAGATAATTTCTAATGGAGCTGGCTGTTAGCAGAGTGCTGTATCCAAGCATATTCATAAAAAGTTGAGTGGAAGAAAAAAAGAGTTGTAGAAAACGGAGCACAAGCAACTGGGATAAATGCAACCTTAAAAGGTTTGTCAATAAAAAGCCATTAAAATTTTGGGGGAGTTTCACAAGGAATGAACTGCTGCTAGAGTCAGTGCTTCAAGAGCCAACACACACAGACGTATCCAGGACATGGGCTACACTGTCTCATTTGTTGTATTAAGCCACTCATGACTAAAAAACATGACTAGATGCGTCTAACCTGGGCCAGGGATTAAAAGAACTAGACTGTTGCTCAGTGGTCTAATGTTTTGTCGTTATATGAAAGTAAATTTTGCATTTCATTCGGAAATCAAGATCCCAAAGTCTGAAGGAAAAGTGGGCCGGCACACAATACAAGCTTCTCGAGGTCTAGTGAGAAGTTTCCACAATCAGTGATGGTTTGGGGAGCCACGTCATTTACTGGTATAGGTTCACTGTGTTATATTATGACCAAAGTCAGCGCAGCCATCTACCAGGAAATATTAGAGCACTTCATTCTTCCTTCTGCCTACCAGATTTTTAGAGATGAAAAATTCTTTTCACACTGCAAAAAGTACCAATACCTGGTTAATATCACTGTGCTTGATTGGCCAGCAAACACACCAGACCTAAACCCCATAAAGAAACTAAGCGGTATTGTCAAGAGGAAGATTGGAGGCAAGAGACTCAACAATTCAGAGCTGAAGGCTGCTATTAAAGCAACCTGAGCTACTAATGCAGTAATTTATGCAAAGAGCCCTGACCAAGTATTGAGTGCATTTGCTGTACATACTTAGTTAGGCCACAATATTTGGATTAAAAATTATTTTTTCAGTTGGTCTTATATAATTATTCTAATTTTCTGAGAAAATGATTTCACTGGCGGTAACATATAATAAAATACTATAATAAACACTATAAATAGATCACTGTGTTTGTAATAAATCTATATAATGTATGCATTTCACTGTTTGTTTAGCACCTCCACATGAAAGATTCATACATCGATACCTATATGTATCCTGGGATAAAATAATGACACAAGGACAGTTTTTTCTACAAAGGGTAAGACAAAATTTAATGATTACGCTAAATAAAATGTGTTAAATTATGCAACATGACTCCAGGCTATAAAATAATCAATAATCATGGTTTCCAGTGATGAATATAATTCATGAAGGATATTTTGTGGCTGAAAGAGAGGAAATAGCATACTAAATATCCAACATGTGAATCTCACTGTAGCAGGACTTCATTTACTGACCATACAGTTCATCAAAAATGCCACAGCGTTCATAAAACATGGCTTCCAAAATCAGCTCCTGGTGTAAGTTCCCACCTCATAAATCACACATTGTATTATTTTTTATTACCCAGCAAGTTAGAATAGTAATAAAGGTGACGAGTCAGCACTCTGATTTATGACTTGTTGAATTGTCGACACAAAGGCTTGGGGTAATTTTGTCTAGGACCAGTTTCGAGGTGTAAATATGACCTTTGTGTGGTGCCATAAATGAACAGGCATAGACTTAGCATTAGTGTTTAACTATTAGCTAATTGATTTACTTGTATTATGTTAGAAAGCTCGTATTTTGTGGTAAAAGAAATGAATTAGCAATGCATTTAAACTAATTATAGAATTGTGATAGTGGGGCATTAATTAAGTATTTCTTTATTTATAACAAAGTTTTAACTTATTCAAATGAATTTTCTGCTGAATGAAATGAATTTGACCAAGTCAAGAAGAGGTGGTTTGAAAATAGTCCGCATGCTGCTGCCAATGTTAGACTTAACATGGGTTCTCTGTTATGCTTCCCCACCCATTAGAAAAAATCCATTTATCAATTAATCCACTCAGTGGCCTATCAGATTGGGCACACAGAGATACGATAGGGATTATTTGAATTTTTTTACACAATTTATGCAAAAATGCATTATGTTTGGCTGAAATAGCACACACACATACAAACATAAAAAAAAATACAGTTTATCTGTTTCTAGAGAAATGTTTTTTTTAACTTATGTGTGTTTGATATTTGAGCTAAGTACCACATATTGCATACCTTATTTAAAAAATGCATGTCTTTCATAGTTCTCTCTATTACTTTAGCTTTTTCTCATAGCACTAAAAATAACACCCTGGGAATGTTGCCAAGATGGCCGCTATGTGAAGAGGCTAGAAGGGCCTTGAAACAACTGATCTGTCATGTATTGTCATTTCTGTGGTTTATATATTGCTATTTCTATATTTTATCTTCCATGGTTTATGTATTGTAATTTTTATGAGACTCACATTTGTTTTATGTATGTATAATGGCATATAGTTCTGTTTTTTCTGATGTTTAACAGCTTTCTGGCAAGTGTGGAACTATCAGCATGGAATTAGCACATAGCTCGTGTTATCTGACAGTGTGAAACCATTTATATCCAAAAAAAAGTGTTGTCAGTGGTATAGAAACTCAGACTGTGAAATGTCATCTTTGGTGTTCTCACTTTTTTACCCCACACCAACTTGATAATTCCCTTACGAGGAAACATAGATCGCCATCACCTTGTGCCCACTCCCATCTGACAGGCAGATAACATGTTCTACAGAAATGAACTCCAAATTGAGACTATAAAGTCAGAAAGCGTGACACATTTTAAATTGCCACATATCATGGAATGGAATAAACTGTCAGGTGGGGTAGTTTATAGAACCACAGAGAAAATAGGATCCAAAAGAAAAAACAAGACAATATTTTTATGAATTTATTTCAATAAATGAATTTGAATAAGGTCGTAACTTTTAGTGCAGGATACAAGACAACTAGACGTTTATATAGTCAATCTCTTCATAAGTATTTACGTTAGTTTGTTTTCTAAAGTATTGTGCCTATTATAATAGCTCTATTAAATCACATAGGCATATATTTTAATAAAACAATTTTATAAGAATTAATTTCTAGAAGCCTGCAAAGGTATTTCAGAAAATAGTGTATGCTGCATTTTAATTTATTTAAAAGCAAAAAATATTTATACAATAAAGGATTTTTTGGCAACTAACATAATAGCACAATTTTTATGAAGGCTAATGCTAACTGAACTTACTAGTCTAAAAGAGTCCGTTTTAATTTATATATATAACATACAGGAAATATACCTTTTATAACATCTGACAAACTGTAATGGACAGGTGATGACTAGGTAATGTTTATAAAGATGGCAGTACTTAGTACTAAAGGCTACATCACATCAGCTATATAATAAAGCAAAATACCTTGGTAGCTTTTCAGCAATCAAGCAGGTTTATTGGTCATAGGGATACATTACATAAACCCTTAATGACAGCTCACAAAATATGGCACATATTAGATATATAAAGGGCTGGGATAACTGGGGTTACTCATCATGAAGACTGTATTTCTTCTATCCATTTATGGCAACTGAACTAGAAAGACATTTATTTGCTAGTTAGTGTATAGTAAAAATACATTTATACAGTCATAAGCCCTGTATGACAACTGACTAAATATGACAAATGTTCATCTGCTAACTGCTGATGCAGGGCATAAAGTGTGTTCTCCTTGAGTGTGTAGCTTCTTATGCTAACTGCCTAAGGGCTGCATGGCATAAAATAAAAAAATATTTTTTGCTGGAATTATGGAAAACACATTTAGTGTTAATTCAATTATGACAAAGGGTCGCAACAAATATGAAAGGTTTATAGAGAGTAGTGAGACCAGTGAGACCTTGCTGTATGGTTTGAGACAGTGGCATTGACTAAGAAACAGGAAGCAGACCTGGAGGTGGCAGAGCTTAAGATGTTGAGGCTGTCTTTGGGAGTGACCAGGATGGACATAATTAGGAATGATAATATCAGAGTGACAGCACAGGGTAGGAGACAAAATTAAAGAGGGCAGACTGAGATGGACATGTGCAGAGGATGGACAGTGGACATACTGATAAGGATGTTCGAGATAGGAGATAGGCAGGAGGCAGACCAAAGAGGAGATATATGGCTGTTGAAGGCATCAAATTCAAACAATCTAGTTTATCTGCTTTAACATTAAATATCATGTCTTTGTAGTGTATTCAACTGAATATCGTTTTAAAAGGAATCATTGTATTCTGTTTTTATTTTGTTTTACACAATCTCCTAATTTCATTGGAATTGGGGTTTTATTTGGGACCATATTCCATTATATATTTGAAATTGCTAGGGGGCAAATAAAACTGGACCACATTTGGCCCCCTGGGTCATAGTTTGGACACCTCTGGTGTAACCCTTAGAGTGTTACCATTGGCAACTACATTACTGTTTTATCTAATCAAAAACCCACTGAAAGTTGAAATGTAAAGAGAGAGAGAGAGAGAGAGAGAGAGAGAGAGAGTATGCATGTTTATAAGTGCATACATGTGTGTGTACAGTATATGGATTTTTTTATTTTCAGCGTGGGTGTTTGGCTCATGTTTGTCAGTCTCTTATTTACCCAGATACTCTTATGAAGTATTTAAAAGGTCCTCACCCCACAAACCCCGGGGAACTCTTCGACGAGGAAACTTAAGCATTTCCTGCAACTCCACTGATCCTCTACCCACTGCTGAACAGACCTCAAGCACTCCATCCACCCCCACTGGGTTATACTGTATGTTATAAGGCTGCATGTGCTTTGTTATATTTATAGATGTGTGTATACTTTAAATATAAAAAAGCACATGCAGCCTTATAGGATTATTCTCTTTTTCCCCTTAATTTAATGAGATACAGTTGGCAAACAATGTAGACATTCCTATTTTTTTGTACAAACCCGATTCCAAAAAACAAAGTAAATAAAAATGGAATTCAATAATTTAAAAAAGTCCAAAACTGATATTGTATTCACAATAGAACGTAAACATGTCGAAAGTGAGACAGTTTGAAATTTCATGCCAAATATTGGCTTATTTAAAATGACAGCAACACATCTCAAAAAAGTTGGGAGTTGTGGTCAGATTTATTTAGTTATTTTTTAACGTCATACTCAGCACCAGTAGCTATTCTAATGACAGGAACATGGTCGAACTCTTACATAAGTCTCATATCATATGCAAAGACACATATCAATACACAAGTTAATGACAATTTAGCATTTTCAATTTACTTGGCGTGCACGTTTTTTTTACTGTGGGAGTAAACCGGAGCACACGAAAAAAACCCATCTGAACATGGGGAGACTATGCACAGAAATTCCCAGGTCACCCCATCCGGGGATCAAACCCAGGTTTTCTTGCTGTGAGGCTACAGCACTATCCACTGCGCCACCGTGCCGAAGTCTGTGGTAAGACAAATCGAAATTTTTATTTCTTTTGCAAATCAGGGACGCTGTGTGCAGTCCAGATAAAAAACAATTGGCGTCATAAAACTGGATATAGCAAAAAAAAAAGCCCCAGACCCATTAAACTATAATGGGTTAACATTCCTATCCCTCAATTTGAGCAACTTGTCCCTTCAGCCCCAAGACGTTTACAGACTGGTGTAAAGAGAAAAGGGGATGTCTCACAGTGGTAAACATGGCCTCACACTGGATGTATCACAGTGTACAAACTGGCCACCATTGACCCATTACAAAAACTGCTACATGGGTACACTGACGATGCAATAGTCCTGACATTACATTCTTTCTTGCTTTCAAGACCATTGTTTTTTAAATACTGGATGGGCTTCCCAGGGATGCATTCTGAATCTCCTGCTCTACAGTCTGTACACATATGACTGCGTTGCTAGTCACAGCATCATTAAATTTGCAGATGACACAACGATATAGGTCTGCTCTCCAACAATAACGAGACAGCCTACAGAGAGGAGATTATCTTTCTGACACACTGGTGCCAGGAAAACAACCTCCATTTGAATGTCAGTAAGACCAAGGGGCTGATTGTAGTCTTTAGGAAGCAAGAGACAACGTACACCCCCATCACCATCAACAGACTCATAGTTGAGAGATTGAGCAGTTTAAGTTCCTATGGGTTCATATAACTGAGGATCTCACTTGGACAGAACACACAACACAGACTGTAAAGAAAACCCAACAATGCCTCTTTTTCCTCAGATGGCTCAAGAGATTTGGCATGAGTACCTGTATCTTCAGGACATTTTACACATGCACCAAGAAGAGTATACACACAGGCTGCATCATCATCAAGATAAACACCATTAGTGTTATCCTTATTAGAATTTGGTAATTCAAGCATATAATTTTAGAAAATTGTAATTTTGGCATAAAGGTTTTTAGGCTTACTTGATGTGTTTTTTTGAACATGCCTTGTGTCACAAAAGTGTAATGGAAAACTATTTGCTATTTAGTGTCTCCAACCAGTAAAAATCCAGGTTTAAACCAAACATGGTACAATTTGTGTGGATTGAGGAAGATCCTAAGATATTTTTCAATATAATACAAACCCAATTCCAAAAAATTTGGGACAAACAACAAATTGTAAATAAAAACGGGATGCAATAATGTGAAGGTTTCAAAATTCTATATTTTATTCAGAATAGAACTTAGATGACATATCAAATGCTTGAACTGAGAAGATAAATTTGCGTGATTTTAAAATTCGTGACAACAACACATATCAAAAAAGTTGGGACAAGGACATGTGTACCACCGTGAGACATCTCTGTACAACAGTCTGTAAACATCTGATGACTGAGGAGACAAGTTGTTCAACTTAAGGGATAGGAATGTTAACCCATTCTTGTCTAATGTAGGATTGCAGTTGCTCAACGGTCTATTTTGTCGTATCTTCCGTTTAATGAAACACCAAATGTTTTCTATCTGACTGAAGGCTGGCCAGTTCAGTACCCGGACCCTTCTTTTACGCAGCTATGATGCTGTAATTGATGCAGTATGTGGTTTGGCATCATTATGTTGGAAAATGAAAGGTCTTACTTTGCTCTTGAACCTGGATATACCTTTCAGCATTAATGGTGTCCTTCCTGATGTATAAGCGTCCTGATGTATAATGCCATCAGAGATGCAGGCTTCTGAACTGAGCGCTCGTAAAAACTTATTTTTTTTAATCCAAATGACGCGGCGTCCCTGATTTTGATAAAGCACTTCAAATTTTGATTAGTCTGAAAAGACATCTGAAATGGCACAGTGAATTGCGTTCGCAGATAAGGTTCTCTGGTTTTCCACCCTGGACCCTTACACAGAGATCTGAGTATTTTGATTATTTTATGCACTTCAGACAATGATATGTTTGAAATTTTACACTGTCTGACTCCTTTCTAATATCGCTCCACTATTAGAAATGAAATTTAAAATTGTCTCACTTTCGACATTTGATATATTGTCTATGCTCTATTGTGAATAAAATACCACACATTTTGACATTTGTAAATTATTGCATTGCATTTTTCTTTAGAGTTTGTATTTTGTCCCAACTTTTTTTGGAATCAGGTTTGTAAAGAAAGATAATATTACAAGTATTCTGGACAGCAAAGACCAGTGCTTGACGCTAATACAAAGTTACAAGCAAATCTTTTAGCCTGCATCTTATCAGAAGTAAGGTCACTTAAGATAAGATTCTTTTAAATCTTGCAATACAACACAACTTTAAATGTCAGTCAATAGACACACCTTCAATTCGCAAAAAGTCACATAGTGCCTTTGGACTATGGGAGGAAACCAGAATACACAGAGTAAACACACGTAAGCAAGTAGAACATTCCACAAAAGGAAACTCCACACAGAAGTTTCCCAGGTTGCCTCTCCCAGGGAACAAACATGATCTTGGCCATCTTGTTTCTTTTATTGTATGAGAAACCCATAGGCCTTTATTAATTATTGTTTAGTTTTAATTTGTATGAAAAGTGGTATGTGATATGTTGTGATATGTTGATATGTATGTGATATGTTGCATTCTTTAATGTTATATACACATGTCATTTTTGTAAAATATTTTGCTAAAAAATATAATAGTCAGAACTCTAAAATCATTCTGCACTAGTTTCATAGCTAGTACATTACAATTTTCTTCATACATGATTCATGACATTCTGCATGCAATTGTGATTAATATGTGATTTATTATTTCCATATGATATTTACACGTTATATTTTTGTAGATTTTATGATTCATTTATGTCAAATATGATTCACTTATCTTACACATGATTAAGTACGCTGATGCATGACTGATTTATCTCATAATAAAGTAATTAATTTATTTTCACAAATGATTAATATGATTAAGACTTGTTTATTCCACATGATTCATTTATGTGAAAAATAAATAAAATGTCATTTATTTAGGCAAATCTGTCTCATCAATTTTTAAATCAGCCTTTTTGTATTTAAAGCCTTTCAATTTTTTTTATCTGTATTGTGAATCTAACTTTTTTCATATTAAAATTTTGTATCTGAATTTTTACTTCTGAATACAACTACTGGATTTTTATTCATAAACAAAATGTAAAATAAAATATTTAATTAAATTAAATTCAATAATAAATAATTAATTGAAAATAAAATTCATCCTCAAAAATTTATGTCATAATACTAAAAATACATGCTACTAGTGATGAGCAATAGATCCCTCTCTCTTAGAATCAAATTAAAGTCACAGAGGACAGTAAGTGGTGGTAATGCACCTTTAGATGCTCTGCTATCCACAAAAAAGGTAAAAAAAAAAAAGTCACAGCAGTGGTGTAGGCTATGGTCTAAAAGTGCTTGTTCGCCAAGTGAGTTTCATAAAGAATATGAATGGTTCACGAGCATAACTTTAGTTCACATAAGCACATCTTCATTCCACAACTGTATATTCTACAATCATATCTTTATGCTAAAAGAGAATTTTAATAAAGGCAGGAATGAAAGCTAAAATAAGCCTGGTTGTGACTTGCACAGAAGGATTCTATTGTTTATCATGAATATATTGTATGTAACTGAATTTTTAATCAGAATTTTTGAGGATTATTTTTAATTTGTTTTTATTTTGACAATGATTTTGTTTAATAATTAATATCCAGTAGTTGAATAAAAAAATTAGGATAAAGATTTTACAATATTCATATGCTAAATATCCAGGCATCCTTTCGTCCAGTAATTGCCACCACACCTGCAGCCTATTGAGAGTCAGAGCTCAGGATGAGGATTCCTGTGGATCAACATTGCACCCATGTATTTTGTGTTGCTTATGCCTTGTTTTTTTTATCTAGTTTATGCAATTTACATTGACTCA
>JAOUQT010311460.1:0-14967 GCA_025769995.1 Xyliphius kryptos | reverse complement strand
GAGAGCAATCAGTAATTAGTTCGTCCTCAGACAGGTGCGACCGTTCACCGGGCCCGCCTCCCGAACCCGGCTCCCGTTTACCGACCACGCCCATCCCGCCCTCGCGCCACAAGTACCTATAAACATAGGCCTGCTTTTTACAGACATCTGTACTCTCCACATCCCCAAATATTCAATTGTTTAATCTGTGTAAATGAGCCAATTTTTTACAAATTCTTAAAGAGGCAGTTCTTGTTGTTAAGGAACCAGCCTTGTGACCTGAAGCTCCCTGTTTCAAATTCTGGTCCCAACAAGTAATATGGCTGAAGTGCCCCCTGGGCACGTGTGCTTAGTGTGTGAGTCTGTATGTGTATATGTGTGTGTTTCACTGCAGGGATTAAATGTGGAGGACATATTGTACATGTGAGCACAGTAGGCATAATAGATCACATTATCACTTTAAAATAATACCCATATATAAATATGAAAAATCTTATGTGCTTATGTAACTGCTTATGTAGTTATGATAATTGTAGCTTACGTGCAGGTATTTAGGACTTTTAAGACAAGCATGTGATTAAAAATATGTCTGCCTCAAAACAGACAACTTCAGTGTACTGTGCTTTCACATGTACACCTTCAGCTCTTGTATATTGCTATCTCTAGCCTTTGATTTCTCTGTATAAAGTTTTGTCCTCTTACTTTATTATCAGTAATATTAACGAACAAACAGCAGGTGAAAGACCATTAGTGCACACTCCTCACCACCTATTTTAGGCCAATTTGCAAGACCGAGCCTCCCAGGCTGAGCATATCTCCTTAGTTCCTTTCAACTGCAACACCAATCTGCAAAAAAAGGGACAACAGAGAAATATAAGACATCTTATTTTTTCCCCATATAATTCACACTGCCTTCGGAAACACCAAACCCTGCATGTCTTTTGTATTGATTGTGCAATATAGTCAAATATCTAATGACAATCAGGAAGTTTATCAGTCAGGTTTGAAGTCTCGCCGTAGCATTGAGAAATAAAAGTGGTTAATGATGTATTATTGTCAACTGATAATAACCAAAACTCTTTCTTTGTCCTATTAGATTTCTGTGTAGCTTTTGACACTATAGCTTATAACATCTAACCTGGATAGATTAGAAAACCTCTGCACTCCAGTGGTTTAAATCCTATCTGACAGAGCAATATCAGTTTATCTGAGTTAACAATCAATGTTCTGACCTTGCAAAAGTAAACTATCAGGTTCCACAGGGGCCAGTTTTGGAACTCCTCCTCCTTGCCCTTTATATGCTCCCACTGGGATCAAATATTCACAAAATTGAAATTAGCTTCCACTCTTATGCAGATTATACACAGTTGGCTAAATCTTATGATATTCAGTCAATCAGTAAGCTCAAGAGTTGCTTAAAAAAAATTAAACTGTGGATGTCAAAGAACTTCATACTCCTAAATTCTGATAAAACTGAGGTACTTGTAGTTGCACCCAAGGAGAAAATAAACAAGGCTTCTACTGCTGTGTTAAACCCTCATGACTCCTTAATCAAACCAAGTTAATCTGTAAGTAATATAGGTGTTATTAGTGATTCTGATCGCTCCTTTAATAAGCACATTATCAATATCGCTAGAATTGCATTTTTTTTTACCTCTGCAACATTTCGAAGATAAAAAATATCCTCTCCTTCCAAGATGCAGAGAATCTTATTCACACTTTTATAACATCCAAGTTAGATTACTGTAATTTACTTCTGACAGAAAATTCAAATTACAACTTGTTCAAATGCTGCAGCTAGAGTTTTAAACAGAGCCAGAAAGTTTGATCATATCAGCCCTGTGTCATCAAACTTACACTGGCTACCAGTTAAGATACACATTGATAACAAAATATTATCAATAACATAAAATTCTACATAATCAGTCTCAACAGTATCTGAGTGAACAAATTCAGTCATAAAAATTCATAAAGTTACTGCTGGTGGAAGAGTGATCCCCCACAATGCTCCTCAACTTTGAAATGGCTTTTCAGTTACTGTTTGTGATTCTAAGTCACTATCAGTCAGACTACATGTATTACATAATTACTGTGCTTTATTAATTCAAACTGCGTTTTTTGGCTTTTTTTTTTTGAGGTGTCATTTTATGGTGTTGCCATCTCCTTGTCTATGGCAGTGTTGGAGCACTGCAGGTTCAAGGATTATTGGATGGAACTTCTATTGGACTGATAGCATTGCAGTCCTGGAGGATGTACTTGATGGACTTATATAGTTTATGTAATTTTTACTATTGTTAATATGGACACCTGATCTCTACACAATCTGTACATGGCTGTCCTACACTGTGATTTTGCACGGCCGCTCAAGGAGGATGAGTCCCCCAAGGTTTCTTCCAAAAAATAAAATCATCATAATTGACTATTTTATTGCCACTGTAGCTTTGGCTTGCTCTTTGGAGATTCAGTCTTAGAAATCTGTAAAGCTGCTTTGTGACAACGCACTGTTGTAAACAGCGCTGTATAAATAAATTACTTGAAATTCAGTAAAAATAAACATATGTTGAAATATTACTAGTAAGAATAAAGCACAAAACTAATTTAAATAAGATATAGGGTGAAGTGGCAGTGGCAATTATATATATAAAAATAAAATGCATTGCACTTTTTTAATAGATTCTCTCTCATGTGATGCTGTCTCTGCGCTCTCTCTCTCCTGAAAGCTTTATCTTTTTCCTTTTCTCCTTCCCAAACACACGGACACAATTTCCAGCACACACAGCTGGTAAGACAGTTATGTTTTTAATTATCTTGGCTTTGTCTCTAATTTATACACAAGAGTCTAATTTAATGTCACTGATACCTAAACATTTTGGCTACTTTAATCTTAATAAATAATCCAAAAAAGCATCTACATTTACATTCAGTAATCCAGCAGACACATTATCCATAGTGAACACCACTAATTAGTAAGTTAAGGAGGAACTAGCTGAACTGCGGTATTATTAATCATGATCATTTGCCCATCTAGTTCAAATGCCTAGATTTCTCCTGATTGCCCTCATTTTTATATAACAAGAACTTCAGGAAGACATGCATCTCATTAGTTAGAAAAATCTTCCCACTATTAAGCAGTGGTGAAGGAGATGTAATGGAAATGGGCACCGTTGTGAGATCAAAGCACCAGTTATCTAGTTGAGTAAGTGTAGACAAACATCTTTACCTCATTATAAAACTTATAATGAAGGGCTCAGGTGTAGACTATGTTGTTTAGGACATTAGCACAGAAGGGTGATGTGCAAATGACGCAAATCACCACTTTGGTATACTGTATTTTTCAGTGATCTTTCTTTAAGTTAATTTAGACTTATGTCAGTCAAGCAATTTAGCATCAAACATAATTGTATAGATATTATTGAAGGATTAGACTTTACTAATGCATATTTGAAAGTCATGAAACTAAAGTAAACACTAAATACTTCGCCCTTTCAAAAGAACAATTATTTGAAGAGCTTGTTACCTGGCACCATGTTCCCTTGTGGACTTCAGGTGTGAGAAAAGGCTGGAACTGTAAATGGAGAGCAGAATTTAAACCAGATTCATAGGCACAGTAAAAATTATATTTAATGTTGAAAAGCGTGGTGCTTGCCAGTCCACGATGACCGAGAGAACTCGAAACAAAGTAGGGACAAATTCAGATGTACTCGTTGATGTGAATGAAGACCTCCAATCAGGTAAGGAATCTGTTATTCTCAGAGATAAATACATTTACCATTAACTCAGATTTGATTTTTACTTCAGATGAAGGCCGTTCAAAGAGCCCAGGGTTTTGTGGGCTTCTAATAACAGCTTTAACTTTCCTGGTCATTTTCGTAACATTTCCAGTTTCTATATGGTTCTGCATGAAGGTAAGGAGCCTGGAATCATCTGAGTAGAAAAGTCCATAGGAAATATCTATAGAAAATCCATGTTTACAAAAAGTCAACTGTCAATTGCTGTCAATACATTTAGTAATGAAAGATGCAAAATTGCTATTATTAGCTGCAGAAAAAGATTTAAAAACAATCATAATTGAGTACTCTAATAATTAAGTACACTGGTGCTTTAAACAATAATAACTTAATAATTGAGCCTCTGTCCAATTAAAGTGAACTAAGTCACTAAAATATGTCACTTCTGTCAAGTAAATAACACTATTATAAACCTCAGTGTTTAGAAACAAAATGGATGGGATACAATAAGGCATGAGAGGATGTGCATTATTGTGAATAAAGCCCATTATTAGGCACAATGTTTTTTCACAAAACCTCGATTGCCTTACAGCATTTATAAAAAGGTTACCAACACACTATAATAAGAAAAACAAACTTTGATTTACAATTTCATTTATTGAAAGTAAATTGCTAATAAACTTGCCATTATCCAGTCTGTATTTTAAAATGAACCCTGACCGCAAGTGAAATATTTCCGTTTTGCGAAATATAAATATTGTACACTTTTATATTAGATTAAATTTTGTTATCATTGTGCAGAGTACAAGTACAGGGCCAATGAATTTCATGCCGACTTTTTCTTATACTTTTTAATCTGTCTTTGAAAATTTTAAATATGCGTTATATAAATAAGCAGCATGACCTAATTTTTTATTTTCAATTTTTTTTAATAAAAGATTGTCAAGGAATATGAGAGAGCAGTTATTTTCCGTTTAGGTCGACTACTTGGGGGTGCAAAGGGACCTGGTAAGTGTGACTAATCAATTCTATAAACTTAATCTAGCAGCCAAGACCTTTGTTCCAACCAGTGGTTTATTCCTGTTAAAGGTATATTCTGGATCCTGCCATGTGTGGACACCTTTCGCAAGGTTGATCTGAGAACAGTGTCATTTAACATTCCTCCTCAGGAGTTAAGTATTTTTTAACAAAACATATTAAAGCTTTAATAATATATTAGTGCAAATAAGACAATGGTTTCAAAATAAACACCTAAATCTAGTAAATCAGTCACTTAATTTGATCCCATATTTCTTAACAGGTGTTGACTAAAGACTCTGTGACCATCATGGTAGATGGAGTTGTGTATTACAGGGTTTTTAACTCCACAATGTCAATAACGAAGGTGGAGGATGCCAATCTGGCTACACAGATGCTGGCACAAACCACGCTGAGAAACATGTTGGGAACCAAGAGCTTGGCAGACATCTTACGAGATCGTGAGGAGATGGCAGAGCAGATGGAGGTGCAGGAGCCCAGAGCTAAATCTTATTTACAGGGTCTCAATTGATTATATTAAATCTGAGATGATGGTGCTGGCGGCAATTATTTTTTTCTTTCAATACACCATGAGGCCAATTTTTAGATTTGCATTTAATTTACAAAATGCAAATGTTTGGACACCCCTGTACAACATTACAGTCACTGAACTGAAGAAGTCGAAAGTCCCAAGTCCTAGCTGAAATGTTTTAAATAAAACCCATACAAAACGTATAATAATGCATTCATTTCATTAAAGTTAATTGATGTAAGGCCATCATTTAGAGTTTAACAAAAAAAAAGATAATTTAGCTTTAGTTTTAATTTAGTTTTCCATTTGTCTTCAACTTTTTTTTTGCATTTAGATTTTGCAATTGTTTAATTTAATGTTTTCCTTTTATTTTTCCAATAACCATTTTTATGTGCCACTGGCTTCAACACAAGCCGAAAACATGACTGATCTACCTATCTGCTTAACAGTTGGGGAGGCGTGCACTTAATTAAAGTTTGTATTCCTGTTTACACACTGCAGAACAGAACAGAGCACAAACATTCCAAAGCCTGCTAGATCTTTACATACAGGAGTTGGACAATGAAACACCTGGTTCTAGAGGACAATAATTTCTTAGTATGGTGTAGGGCCTCCTTTTGCGACCAATACAACATCAAGTGGTCGTGGGAATGACATATACAAGTCCTGCACATTGGTCAGAAGGATTTTAAGCCAGGATAGTGGCCAGGTCACTACAATGATGCTGGTGGAGGAAAACATTTCCTGACTCGCTCCTCCAAAACACCCCAAAATGGCTCAATAATATTTAGATCTGGTGAGTGTGCAGGCCATGGGAGATGTTCAACTTCCCTTTCATGTTCATCAAATCAATCTTTTGAACTCTGCACCCATAATGTTGTGTGCATTGCAATATTTTGAGTAAAACTGTGCTCTTATTCTGCTAATTGAACTTTCACACTTTGCTCTTACTGGTGCAATGTGCAATTAATGAAGATTGTCCACCAGGCTGCTCCAATTTAGCCGTGAAACCTCCCACACTAAAATGTGTGTTTCAGTTTCATTGTACAACCCCTGTAGGTCTTTTGTAGTCAAACTAGGGTTTCATTTACCTATAAAGGTGCAGATCTGTATGTGTTTTCTTAGTCATCCAAGCAGTTAGATGTTCCTGTTAGCCCCCAATTCTTAATTATATTGTAAAGTCAACTTCTTGTTCTTATTTTTATTCTTGCACAAATATTTAATCAGTTTTTATCCCACAGCTTTCAACATAAAACATTAAAATCTTTCAGTAATGTAGTATCCATAGCCACTTGGAGGTATTTTTGGAGCAATATAGCTTATGGTTTTTGTGTCACGCCCCTTTTTCAAAGTGTTTTTAACTATAGGAATCCATTGAAAATGCTTCGGCAGTTTTTCTTTTATATTTCAAATAACTTTACACTTCTTCTTTGCTTTTTGGGTGTTTTTTTTATTTATTTTTTTAGCCAAATTTATTTTTTCAAAGTAATTTTTTTTAAAGTTTGTTCTAGAACTTTCATGTCTAGTAACATTTGCTTTCTTCTTTTAGACTTTATGTGTTGGACAAAACTTTGTATTTATTTTGCATAGCGCTGTAACTGTAAAAAATACAGTATTCTAGAAGACCCATTGTACATAGTTCATGTTAAGCAAATCCATTATTAACAACCAAGCTTCAGTTTAGTTAATGAAATGGGTCAGATACAAGTACAGGATCCTAAATATACAGTACCAGTCAAAAAACTTTATAAATATCTAATAGATTGGATAATAGGTAACTTTAATCCATTTCTTATCCAAAACCAATATTATTTCACTTTTCTACTTGTATTATAGGTTTTAAATGCAGAAATGTATATATTTTTAACTCTAACTTATTCATTTGCAAATCTTGTCTCTTAGGAAGTACTCTATTCTGCATCCAAGAACTGGGGGATTAAAGTGGAGCGGGTTGAGCTAAAGGATGTTAAACTGCCTCCAACTTTACAGAGAGCAATGGCAGCAGAGGCAGAGGCCACCAGAGAGGCTCGTGCAAAAGTAAGGGTTTGTTCAACTCACTTATTGGCTGATTTGCAAATATGGCCTGTAGGTGTTTGTCTTGTACGAGTTGTATTGTCCCGTGAAGCTTAAAACTGTAGACTACAACATTAAATAATGCAAAGATTAACAGAAATGCTATAAGATGTTATTACACACAGGTAATAACAGCCGAGGGAGAGATGAAAGCATCCTGTGCACTGAAGGAAGCAGCACATGTCATGTCTGAGTCTCCAGCTGCTCTTCAGCTGCGCTACCTGCAGACGTTGGCTGAGATTGCCACTGAGAAAAACTCCACAGTGGTCTTCCCTATTCCTATAGACCTCATCTCTACATTCATGAAGAAGTGACCTGTAAATTATAATGAAAATAAAGTCTTCTGTAAAATAGAAAACCAAATTACACACATGGATTACTATAACAAGTAAAGAAAACCTTTTTTTTAATATTTGTGTAGAAATATATATTTATATTCATTATGTACATAAAAGATTATAAGTGGGTATAAGCACAATCTTTTGTATCCATTATATTTCCCAAAAATAGCATCTATCACATTCTGTGGTAAATAAATATGTTCAGAAACTAGTACCTTTTGTTCTTTGTATATTTTTTATTTTGTAAATCACTGGATTCTCTAAATAGCAAGGTCACAATACTAAATTTGATTGGTAGTAAAAACTGTGGGCATGCCTTATCCAAACACGTAAGACAACAAAAAAGACAAATAATAGTTCATTGATTCATCATCTTCCGCCAAATCCCGCCGGGGAGAACCTCTCAGGCACCGGGCAAATCTATCACTGGACACATATTCACTCACACACAGAAATTATATAGGCCAATTTAGAACAGTTAGTTTACCTCCATGTTTTTGGACTGTGAGAGGAAACCGTAAAACGCACAGACACAGGGAGAACATAGAAACCCAGATTGGGATTTGAACTGGGAATCGACTGTGCTAACAAATAATAGTTTAAAAAGAAAACATTTTAGGGCACGTGCACATCCTACGAAGCATCTGACAATACCTTGGATGTTCTGTACATGTGACCTCTACAAACCAAAACATACATCGGATGGCACTACTCTTACTACTGTGAACTTACCTAAGAATTTTACCACAACATACAAGAGAAAAAAACTCATTAAAAAACAAAAAGGGTGCTTGCCGTTCTGAGATACTAGAGAAGTCCTCGCCTTCCCAAACGTTCACGCACCTATGGAGCAGAAGCCGTGCAACTCCCGCCAGTAGGGCATGATCACTGAAAGCCCTTCTTGGCTTCAGTCATGACTGGTATTGGGTTGGTGGCTCATGAGACAGGATAGCTATTCTGAAACAGAAAATACTCACTATGTTCATCGTCTCTGAGGGAAATACTTGAAGTAAAAATGCATTAGCTGATATTAAACCGATTTTGATTTGGGAGAAAATAGAAACCACTTAGGTCATGTCACCAACAATCTCGAATTCTGCCATTTTGGATTACAATTTAATTTGGTGTGTGACATCAAACTGGTACAAAATTACACCATGTAATTTATGTCAATGTAACTTTGAATATGAGTTTATTTTAAAACAAGAAAACAAATTAAGCCTTAGAGCTACAGGATTTGTTTAATATGCTGTCCAGCCTGTTTAAGCCGCCATTTACTCTCATTACTAATGAACTTTAATCAAAACAAAAAAAAAAGCAGAAATTAGCATAAGTGCTAACATTTCTGTCTTTACAATGAACATTTCACATTATTACAGAGTAAACAATGAACCTAATATAAAATAAATCAATTTGTTGAAGTAGTACTGTAATACTGCTTGTTTATCTTCAAGAAAACCCTAGAAAGACTTACTGCCCCTACAAAAGCACCGCCCACAGACTAAACATGAACTGATCTTATCCAACCAGCTCTTATCTACACCTCCCGTCTCGGTCTTTCATTGATCCCCTCCTGCTACATCCAAGACACATTTATAGCTTATATGTGTAAACTTTTAACTGTACTTTTTTCCTGGTAAAGATGGGTCTCTGGCGGCTCCTGACTCTGGTCAGCTTCTTTATGCTTTGCAGAGGTAAAAAATAATTTCTCTAATTTAATTTAGAATCTTAAGTGACTTGTGTGTTACACAAAGTGTTGCTTTGCCTTTTATTTTTAGATTTGATATAAATGAATATATAATTAACTGGAAACAAAGGATTATGCTGCATACAAAAATCTATATTTAAATAATATAGATTGCCAAGAGAGAGCCAGGTTAAAATGCTAGGTAAACAGAAGTCTTTAAGGGATAAGAGAGTGGAGTAAACATTTGTCCACTCTCATTCAATTCACTAACCCTATAATCACCTTAGATCTATTTTGGGGACAGATAAGAATGGCAATGAGAGAAACATTTGAAGAGGTCAGATAATCCACCTGTTAGTATTGTGGTCCAAATGTGTCTTGTAGTTGTTAATAGGAAAGTCCAAATCAGAATTGTAATTATACTCCCTGCAAAGTATATATACAAAGATGTGGTATGAGTAAAAACTTGGGCTCTGGTTATATTTATTAAAGATGAAAGGGACATGATTACTGAAATGTAGGTCATTAAACTTTTGGCTTACTACGATCTGGATCAGTTTACTAATCTGAACTTAAGCACATTAATGCTTGAATACAAAAATAAAAAACTTCATCCATGTTCATGAGTACTTTGTGTGCTAAAAATAATATAGCAAATCTAAAAAAAATATCACGTTTTTCTATTTGTCTCTATCTAGGTACCTTTTTTTTTTTATGGTTTTAGCTAAAGCGTTACAGACACCAAGACATTCAAACATACTTTTCAAAACACATTTAAATCAGATATTAGGTAAGGGTTCAGTTTTTATAAATGACTGTACAGGGCAATTTAGAGCATTTAATGTACCTTGAATCCATGTTTTTGGAATGTGGGAATAAAAACGGAGAACCCGGAGGAAATTTACGTGGACACGGGGAGAGGCCACTCAGAGGCCACCCAGCACTGAGAGGCGAACATGCTAACCACATGCTAGCCACCGTGCCGCCCCCATATAGAGATATTTTACATAAATAAGATCAAATCATGCCCTAATTAAGCTTACAGTGCCGTAATTTATTTTTTATTTGTACGATGGCCAAGTAGAAAATTCTATAAGTTGTGACAAATAATTGTTATATTGATTTCTATAAAACTAAATTTCCTCAGACTTTGTATATGCAATCTCGTGACCCAAGAAAGAGTTGGCATAAAAAACTGAAGCTGAAATTAATGTTTTTAAGTAGTAAGTAAAGTTTTACCTTTAAATGTACAGAGACCTCAACAATTATTCGATGCAAATGTGGACAAAAATATAAAATGTCATGTGAAAACTTAATAATAAGCATAAAACTGCCATGGTTTAATCCTAAAATAAACATCTAAAAACAAAAAAAAATTTTATTAGGTCAAGACAACCAGTGTGACAACTTCTCTGACCTGGACTTTCATGAGACATTCATTGGAACCAGCCTTTATGTACGTCTGCTTCTCTACACACGTGCCAACCTGGAGTGCGGTCTTGAGTTACCACACCACAACTTCACCAAGATGTCATTGTTTAACATAAGCAAACCCACTACCTTCGTCATCCATGGTTACCGTCCCACTGGTGCGCCTCCCATTTGGATCAACCACATCACACATCTGCTGGCGTCTCAGGCTGACATGAATATTCTAATAGTGGACTGGAACCGGGGTGCTGCAAACCTCAACTACTTCACTGCTGTAGCAAACACCCGCCGTACTGCTGCCAATATAACTGCATTTATAGAAAAGATGAAGGTAAAGAGATTTTCGATGTTTAAACAAAACAATATAGATCAGTAATATACTTACACCACTTCATGTCTAATCTTTAAAATCAGTTAAACATTATTCATGTCTTAATTTGCTTGTATAACAAATTCATTAATTTATTTATTATCTTCTGCTTGATTTGCTATTAGGGGCCACGGGAGGTGGGGGGATGTTCCCCATGCCCATTCAGGTTTTAGGCGCTGGGCAAATACACCCAGGACAGGGCTCCAATATATCACTGTGCACACACTTACACTCACATACTATATAGGGGCAAGTACTATATTATATAGCAGCCAATTTACCTTGCATCCATGTTTTTGGACTGTGGGGGGAAACCTGAGAACCTATAGGAACCCCTCCCCCCCAAAAACAAAAAAAAAAGAAAAACCTAGGAGAACATGGAAACACCACCCAGATTGGGAGTCAAACCTGGAACCCCTAGTGCTAAGAAGAAAACATGCTAACCACTAAACCACCAGTATAACAAATTACACCACAAAAACTAAAGAGTAACAGAATAACCATGCAGGGTACAGAGGCTTCTTAGACCAGTGGTTTTCAGCCTGTTTGGACCTCTAGGTGTCCTACATCAACCCTGATCCAAAAACCATTAGGAAAACTTAACATGTTGAAATAATACATATCTACACATATAACATTTACTGCAATTTGCTTATGTAAATATCTACTCTACAATATATTTTAGCCTAAACTTACTTGATGTGATGGCTTTACTTGTTTCTAAAAAAAACACAGCAATAAAATATATGCTTCAATATCACTGTAGATTAAAAACTTAAAAACCAACAATAACAGGTTTTTCTTGCCACTGTCGCTTTGGGGGCTCAGGCACCCAAAAAAGAAAGAGCAAGAACAGGAGTACACTTTTTTAATACAACAAAAGTGCTATATAAATTAACTCGAAAAGTAGACACGGGGACATGACTTCAGATATACAGTATTATCACTCTTCACTTCTTTTCACTGTTTCTGTCAGTGGTTTCCACAGCAAGATATTCAAATTCAGTGTTCCACCAAATGCGCTTCTTGACGCAAGTTGCCTATTCATCAGACCTTGTAACTGGCATTGTGTTTAGTGATACATAAAACCCCAATATCTAAGACAATTTCGTATTTTAAATTCATTGGTATTGGTGTGTTTGGATGTAGGAGTAAACCTACACTGACACAGTTTAGACATGCATACACTACACAGAAATTCACCCCATGCAAGAACTAAGCCAACTTACTGTGAGGCCACGGAGCCACAAATTCAGATATACTCTAGTGAAAAATGTATTGCTAATGATTGACAGGGTGGATTTACCATAGGATTAAATTTCTCTCTTGAGTATCTGAAGTAAACCAATATCACAATCTCACATCTAGCTAAATACACTAGATGTTGTGTTGTGTTTTGTTTTCTTTAGGATGAAGGTGCATGTCTCGACTCAATTCACTTAATAGGAGTGAGTTTGGGGGCACACGTGGCTGGTTTTATAGGCGCGATGCTGGGTGGTCGAATTGGAAGGATCACAGGTGATCTAATAAATCAAATCAGAGCTCAAGTTATGCACAATTTTTTAAGCCCCAATAGCAGAGATTCCTACTTATTTTGTCATTTAAATTGTCAGGTCTGGATCCTGCTGGACCAATGTTTGCAGGTGTGCCTCCAGAGGAGCGTCTTGATCCAACTGATGCTCAGTTTGTGGATGTTCTACACACTGACATGAACTGTAAGTATACTTAAATGGCATGAAATACATCATTAATGGAATACAAATACAATGCAATTGAGGTCATCATTGTTCAAAAAATCCATTTTGTTGCAGCCTTTGGTCTAAGAGGAACTCATGGTCATATTGATTTCTATGCAAATGGAGGACTTGATCAACCTGGATGTCCCAAGACCATTTTCTCTGGTCAGTATTATATAGTTTACAGTTATCATTGCAGCATGTACAGTGTAAATATTTGAATATTATTTTATAAATGTATTTTTAATTCTAAGTACCATGGAACCAGCTACTAAAGAAGAATAGAGATATTACATGACCTTGCATTATCGCTTAATCGTCTACTAGATTTGAGGGGAGTTACCCATGCCCATCCAGGGGAGAATGTTTTGTGTGCTGGGCAGATATACCCAGGGCAGAACGTCAATCTATTGCTGGACACACAATGGAAATTTTAAACTCTGGCAATTTAAAGCATTGAAGAATACATGGAACATAGAAACTCCAACCATATCAGCATTTGAACCTGCATCCCCAGAGATGGGTGGTGGATGTGCTAATCACTAGCACATCCATAGTGTGCTAGCCACTGTATTTCACATAACTTCGATCAAATTATGTCCTATTGGAGCTTACTGTGTAATATTAAAGTTTTAAACAGTTGTGGTGCGATGAAGAGTATTCCACAAACTTATTGGCAGGCAATATTGTGGCATGGAGACTTGAGGACATATCGTCAAATGTTCAGAGGCAGCTAGGGGGTAGAGAAGCGGCTAATGATTATTTCTCATTATCCTTTACTGAAAGCTTTAATGTATCTTGACCCTGCACCAACTATTTTGTAAATAAATAACAGTTGTTGACGACAGCTTGCACATGAAAGAGGAAATGCTTTACCTTGAATTTAAATATCTTAAATTTAATGTATTCAATAAATGTGTCTATATGATATATGCATGTCTGTGATGGAACAATGGTGTCTTCAGAGCTGGTCATGCCTGACTGACATATTCAGTTACAATTCCATTTGAAAAATAAAGATAAAGGTGACATTAAATATGTTTTAAAACAGTGTATATTTTCAAACAACGTCCGTGGTGAAAAAAATATCAGAAGGAACTATTGGGCCCTGGGTATATTCACTTTATTAAGTTTGAGCATATGTGCAAAACGTTTGGACACCCTGGTATACTGGGTTCTGTAGCACAGTTATCACAGTGACCATATAAACATATTTGTTTGGTTCTTGTTTTTCTTTTTTCTATAGGAAAGTCTTATTTTGTTTGTGACCATCAGCGCTCAGTATTTCTATACCTGTGCTCTCTAAATCGCACCTGCCATCTCACTGCTTACCCCTGCTCCTCCTACAGCGACTTCCTAAATGGACGGTGCCTGCAGTGTGAAGCATTTAAACCAGCTTCCTGTCCAGTTCTAGGTACACACATTTCCACCACATTGATGGAGTTATTACAAATTTGCCATGAATTAAAAGGTAATCATTCATGATTTATCCACAGGATATGACCTGAGTCAGTGGAGGGAGACTCTGCTGCACCTTGGTCAGACGAGAGTTTATTTCTCTACTACAGATGAACCACCATACAGAAGTGAGTCTGTAATCTGTATGATTTAAATAAGTTATTTAACAAAATTACATCATGGGCCACTTGTTAGGGCCCTTTTTAACACTCTGGTAGCATCCGCCATATTTTATGCAGACATCTATTGCAGACAGGAACAGACTTGACAAACTGGGAAGGCAAATTAGGAAGGCAATATCGGTCCTGAGGGAACTCTTGAAAACAGTGCAGATGGTGGAAGATAGAATGCTAAACTTCAACGTGTACTTGCTATAAAAAATAATAAAGTGTTTATGGCAGCATTACCGCTGGTCCGTAATTTCCACTGCAGTTAGACTATACAATCAGCACTGCTCTCAGTGACCCCTCCAAATTGACTTATAATAATCATGCAATAACTATTTGTCATATGTGCAATACTTTGTTGCTGTGCAATCTATTGTCGTCCTTACTGTATTCTATGCCATACATTGTGAATCTTTTTTTGTGTATACAATTTTCTATTTCTAATATA
>JAOUQT010311452.1:0-14967 GCA_025769995.1 Xyliphius kryptos | reverse complement strand
ATATAATGAATGAATAATCTCTTTAATAGAAATAACAGCAAAAACACTTCACCTAATGCCTGTAAAGACAGTTTTTAAGCGTTCATGAACAGTTATAAGCCTTTATATACAGTTATTTACAGCGGTGGCGTTGTAAAGCATTATGAACTCTATGTATGTGTTATATGTGATTTGGGATTTATATATGTGGTATATAGCATTAATAATACCGGGTTTAGTACCGTGTTACCAATAATTAGCTAGAATTAAGGCTTATCATAACAAAAGAAAAACTTGTAAATCTCTTAAAACTCTTATTGAATGGCGTTACAACAAGTAAATATAAGGAAGCCTGCAACCAATGACAAATGTGTGAATTAACTAAAGCAAAACACCTGAAACAAGTTATTTCATCAGATTACAGTAAAAAGCTTTGAGAACAGAAATATAGGACCAATCACAGCCAAAAGTCAGAATAAAAAAAGTTTTGGGAGCACTCATGTTTGCGAACTCAAAAAAGAGTGGAAATACAGGAAGAACAGGTAAACAACAAAAATTAGGATAAGCAAAACAGAGACAACAGGAAAAAAAAAACAAAAACAAAAAAAAAAATACTGTGTGGCCCACAAAAATGCAGCCGACCTCAAATAGCCAGATTTTCTTAGCTCCTCCACATGACGTTTGTACACATTAAAGATGTCTGCCACCTGAACAGCAGACTTGGTCTTCAAGGACTTTATGAGCAGCACTTTGGTTGGTGGTTAAATCTATTGGCATGTTGTCAGAGGTCAGGTTGCACTTCACATGAAAGTCTGGTGTGCTGGGGTTCTTTTTCGACACACTGGAAATGACTTCATTAATTTAATTGTTCCAGGTGACGCTCTAATCTGTGATTGCTTGAATCATTTAAAGACATGACAAGACTTTTGTCTTTGCAAAAACAGCTGTTTTGGGCTTAAACAAGCCATGGACATTAGGGAACTTTTGACAGATTTTGTACCAATTATTAATGTGAAAGGTCTTGACAATAATGTGAACCACATATTGTAATGATGGATTACAAATAAGACTTTTGTCAGGGACTGTATTGAAGATCACCCTTTAATATGAATGACAGTAAAGGTGTGCATTATTGTCAATAATATCACAAATTAGATTTAATTACCATAAATATCCTTTTTTTTAAGAAACTACTGCAGGGCTGCTGCACTAAACCCCCCCCCCACCGCATCAGTGTGACTGCAGAACATCATCCAAATTATACCTGGTCTGTGAGGGTCCTAACCAATAAAAACAGAAACCAACAGGGAATTTTAGAAAAAATAATAATTATAATAAAAAAAAAAAAGTAAACAGATGTACCAGTGGCCAAGTCCAACACCCACCATGTACGGCATGAATTAAAAAAAACACCTTTAAACCACTTGCTAAATGACAATCCATTCATATTAATCTTTATTTTGACCTAGAATTACAAAAATTTTAACTTTGTGGCCATGTAATAAACCCTACTTTTAAATGACTCCACCTTTCCCACCCTATCCTTTATTAAAAAAGATGAATAAATAAAATAAAAGACATGCAAAATTGCTGGCAGGACCTTCTATTAATCCGCCATCCCCGAGGTTATTACTGTGGATGAGATGAGTTGGTTATTGTGTTGGCTGCTATAATTGCTAAGCTGCTTTACCAATGATATTAACCCCAAACCTCAATTAGCATACAGAAAAGATTTACACACCCCTCAGAGAGAGCTATAATAAGACAGTGACCACTGAAAATTCTGACTGAGCACCACAAATCATGACTGCTGAGTACAGCTCCTCCATCACAGTTTAGATGGACTACCCCAAACCACTAATGTTAAGACAGCTCATTTACTGTGAACAAGATGGGCTCAGAGTTTTTGATGAATAATTTATCTGAGATGGGATAAATGATAGACGGGTTCACAGTTTGCCTGTATGACTGGATCGCTTTGATCTTTCATAGACTATATCTTCCACCTAATTTCCCACATAGTTTAGTTCTATTGCATGGCTTCTACATCATAACAATTCACAGTGATCTCAGTAGCTTAGAGAGAACACTGTAAGCCTATAAAACAAATTGATTCAAAGACTCAGTTTTCATATGATTCCTGTACGTTTAAACTTTGATGTTTTTGCCAATATTGTTTTTTAAGATTCTACAGTTTTATTTTTTTAATAATTTTTTCTCACTAATGAATTATTTTCTGAGCCCCAATTTCAGATCACAGTTGGGAGGCTGCTTAAGCTTATCCTATTACTTATGTAGAGAAAAAACACTTTGTCCCGCTTCTCTCGGACAGGAGGCTGCGCAGATTTAAATGCTTCATACCATAAGCGGTGAGACTTTACATAGCAAAAGCACACAGTCTAATGGACTCTCATTTACCTAATTTACAAATAACAGCAGCTAATGTGCACATTTTATATCCTGAGCTGCAAATTTTATATTTCATAGTTTAAGTGTTACATACATACAGTACAGGCCAAATGTTTGGACACACTTCTCATTCAATGCATTTTCTGTATTTTCCTGACTATTTATATCATAGATTCTCACTGAAGGCAATAAAAGGTGACTTTTAGGTGACTTCCTCTTAAAGCTCATTGAGAGAATGCCAAGTGTGCAAAGCAGTAATCAGAGCAAAGGGTGGCTATTTTGAAGAAACCAGAATATAAAACATTAACTTATTTAAAATTGGAGATGATCAAATATCATAAAAAGCAACATAATCCTAAATTTATGTAAATTATATAACCTGATGCATAATTGTCAATTTTAATACAAGTTAAGAAGTTACAAAAACGATTGTGAAAACCAATAACAAAATTTTGTGTAAAACAAATCAAATCCTTAATTGAGTCTTTATGTAAGTAGGTTGAAAAGATTGCATTTTATTATTATTTTCTGATTAAGTCTATATTAAGTACTAGGGTCACTTGGCGTTGGGCAGATAAACCCAAGACAGGGCGAAAATCCATCGCTGGACACACACTCACACAAAATGCAAGAGCAATTTAAATATAGAAATTTAGAGCAGCCAATTCACCTTATATCCATGTTTTTGAATTGTGGAGGAACCCAGAAGATCAACATGAAAACTCCACCAAGATTGTGATTCAATCCTGGATCACCAGCGCTAAGAGGTGAACGTACTAACCATTAAGCCACCCACCACCCAGTTTACAAGGATAAAATATAAAAGGAATACATACAAGACACACCGTAATATGGATACAATACAGAAATGTTATGAAGTATAAGCATAAATGACAGTATTGTACAATGCGCAAATAAACAAATTTTTACTGGTAGATATAGTAAGATAAACAAAGTTTAGTTGGCCTTTATCAGCAAAATATCACATTGTTTTTAATATAAACATCTATGCAAGTCATCATCTGAATCTAAAGAAAAGAGTTGAATTAGAATGCCGCTTGCTCAGTAGGTATACAATGGGTAGACACTAAACAGTATGAGATGAGATTCCCGATTTGCGATTAAAGTCCCATCACTGAGGCAAAGTTCTTTCCCAGAGTGCCTGGCGTTTCTCAGCCAGCGAATTACAGTGGCACTCAGATGTATTGCCTAGCCGAAAAGCGTTTGCCTGCTTTTCGTCTTACTGATCGATGGTGCACGTTCCTACATGCCAAATTGCCTGTGGTGGCTTGTTTCCTCCTCTTTCACCCGGGAGGTTTCGGGTTTCGTGGCAAACTCTATTCAGACAGAGATGGAAAGAACTTAGCTGTGGAAATCGACCGGGAAGAAGGTGCGCTAGCTTTTTGTTTCATTATGTCCTGCAATCAGGTTCGCTTTGGATTTGTCTTGCCTTCCTGAGTGCCCATCCCAGACCTCAGCTGTATATGTGTTGAAATAGGATTGGATTTCTTATGTTGCTTTACAGACTCATCACTTTGTTGTAAAAGAAAACAGATCTGAGCCTGAAAAGGCTACTAGATCCAATTCACAGGCCAAAAACAATGGGCTACAGCCATACATTCTTCTTCACTCATCACTTAAATAAATTCCAGAATGTTTTTAGATCCACAGAAGGATTCAAGTGCATAAAACCCATAAATGCTCCTTCAGCAAGTACTTATATAAAATTAAAACATAGGCTGCAGAGTAAATCATGTAATTTACTGTAACAGTATTTCCATCCACAATATTACTCACACAGATATACTTTAACGCATCACCACTGTTATTACTGTACAGCTGGTCATCACACTGATTTGGACAATCAACTAGTTACTTTACATGCTCATCACTTATTTTTTTTTTGTTGTTCCTTACACATCTGTGGTACTGTGTGTCTGTGAATACTTATGCACATTTTGTATTTTAGGTACATTTTGAAACCATCTCCTTCAGCACCTTTAGATTCAACATTCTCAATGGGGTTAAGGTCTGGACTTTGTGGTGACCAATCCATGTGTGAAAATTGTGTCTCATGCTTCCTGAACCAGTCTTTTACAATTTGAGCTTGATGCATCCTAGCATTGTCATCTTTAAATATGCCCATGTCACCAGGAAAGAAAAATTCTTTCATAAGAACCTTTGACACCACTTCATCGTTAATTATATCTCTGATGTGCGCGTGACTGCTACAACAGGTACCATACCTTAGGTGGCCCCTAACCCTAACCCTAGAGCATGCACATCCTACAACAAATAAATAAAAAGCACAAAAAGGTAAAGAAGGAGAACCATCATAGGTCAGCTATAAACTTTAGGTTAATAAACCAACCTTGTAACCTGAAGTTACCTTGTTTGAGTTCCGGTCCCACCAAGTACTATGGCTAAAATGCCCTTGGGCAAGGCACCTACAACAAATTGTGCCTTGTAAAGTGCCGCATACTACTCCGGGCATGTGTGCTCACTTTCCTAATCAGCACGTGTAAACAGAGTAAGCAAAATAGATTACTTTACTGGCCAGATCCTTAAAAATCTGCTTTGCTCATGCTAGGACACTATGGCTAGCCCCTGTCCATGCTAGAACTGCAGGAAAAAGAAACAACTAAATGCCAGCTGCTCTGAATTCCAGCCAGGCTTGGTCAACCCTCTCGTATGTATTTCAGAGATAATTAATTGCAGATGCAACAACGACTGAAGGAAATTATGGTTGCACCTGCACTCCATCATCCTGGCAAAGCACAGTGCTGTTCTGCTGTGATCTCTGTGGCTGAAGGTAAGACATTTCTAATCTAGACTTTAAGGGTTTTGCTGTAGAAAAAAATAATTTTTCTGTCTTAGACTCAGGTCAAGTGATAAACTTCTTCCATTTACGTTCTCTTTGGCTTCTTAATGTATCGTTGATGAGTCCAGGGAGGATCACCACTCCAAGTGCCATGATGACCAACTGATTATCTCTGTCTTTTTTAGGGCAACACTTTAGCTATGATGGATGTGGATGGGCTAGTCTCCTTCCCATGGGTTTTTTTAAGTCAATTTTAAGAATTGTAATACCTCTGCCATCTCAAAGGAATAATTGACAGTCTATGTGAGCTTATAGCAGTTTGCAGCATTTATTTGTGTAATACAACTTGGGTGTCATGCTATTTAAGGGGTCATCATTATCCAACAGATTACAAACTACTAAAGTTGCTTAAGTAACAGTAAACATTGTCAGTTTAATTATTATCCATTTTAACAATAGTATTTTTGAATATACATATAAAATAGATGGAAAAGTTTGTCAAGTTTTATTATTATTATTCGAGGGTGTGTATTATTCGAGTGAATTGTGTGTGAGAGAGAGACAAAAAAGAGAAATAGAAAAAGCATTTACAGCTTTAGCTCAGCAACCGGAGTATAAAATAGATAAAATGTCTTTGAGTGTGTTAGTGAGTGTGTGCGTGTATGTGTGTGTGTGTGTGTCTGAAAGCAATCAGTTTTTCCACTTGAAAGGTACAAATGCATTTTCCTAAAAGGTTCTTAGACGAACAAAATAACAAAGGTTGCCACGTTGCCTACATTTTTGTACTCTGTCTTCAAGAATATTTAGGGTGACATTCAAAAGTACCTGTAAAGCAATGTTAAAAAAAAAGAACAAAATTGAATACCTAGATGTGTTTAATTGACTGTATGCTAAGTTTAGAGGCACTACTATTCAAATGCATAAAACTATTGAGAATTTTCTCAAAAAGAGCTCATTGATTGGATGTTTTTTGAGTCCCCTAAGGCCAAAAGCTTCCAAATATATGTCAATGTATCAGTGGCAAGGAAAAAAAATAAAAACAAAAAAATAAAATAAATAAAACTTTAGAGTGACAACATTTTGTGTGGTTGCATTGCCATTCCCTTTCAAAGCCTGGTGCAGTCAGACTTTGGAAGATTGTTACATCAATGGTACAGTAAGTTAAAGATTAAAAAATAAAAAATAAATCCACCAAGAAGCTACCAAATACACATAAATTTACACTGTTTGCAGGAAGTGTCAACACCTTGCTAGGATCAAGTCGCAGTGTGGGGAGATAGATACATATATATAATATTCCCCCACTGCTCCTTGATTCTAGTAAAGTTTTCTTTTTACGAAATACAAACAAATACCAAAAAATGTTTGTCAACACTTTTTATTCATAATGCATTATAAGTGTATTTATAAAGCATTTATAATGCTTTTAAATCATTATGTACTAACAGTGATGCAGTCATTTTTCATAGCATTAATAAATGAGACTTTACCCAATTCCCGTAAATGAAGCTGATAAGTGTTCAGTAGCAGTTATAAGCACTCATTTTTAGAATCAGATTCATTCCATATTTTCATTTCCATAGATTCATATTTTCAGAGTTGGTTTTCATTAAACACAAAATGTCAAAGCTTTATGGCACTGTTTGCTATGTTTTACAAAGACTTACGGCGTAACACTTTATAATTGTGGTTATGAACAGAGGGTCATTTCAAGTGTCTTAAAGCATTATGAATTTGTTTATAATGCATTATGAATGAATAATTAATCGAATGTGTAAACAGATTTTTTCCTTGCCAATATTACTATTTTTTGGGTTTTTGTAAAACTGCTTTGGAACTTTTATGTGCTATCAAAAAAATGATAATTATTAAAATTAAAATATGAAAAGTGAACTTTTTATTATTTTGAAAAGTGAACAAATTGGTTTCATTTATTTCAGCAAGTTCAGATGTTTTGATGCATAGTCACTAAAGAAGAGTAAAATGAGATTCACAGACACGTATTACTTGTTTCATTTCAAGTTTTTTGATTAGGTAATGACTTGAACCATGGCCTTTGAAAGCATTTTCTGTTATTAGCTAATCCCAGTGAAAATATGCATGAAGCCCAGACACATTGGACGTCAAAGCTTCAAGCTTCTCGGTTGTATTTATGTCTCAGCTGCCACTGGCTGATAACATACATTCAAACACACACAGACTTGCTCTGTGTTGTATAATTTAGTGTTTGCAGCTCCACAAATGGCCCGCCATTTTTTTGTAACACCACAATAGCTTCTGTCACCCAGCTGTTCCATTCGAAAAAATGGTACACACGAATCAATAGCTTAGGAAAAGAATATGTTTTAAAGTTAACCGGTCAAGAAGTCCTCCCTATTGTGTATATATGTTTGTATTTACCAGTGTGAGTCTTCATTTACATAGAACAGGCTTTCACACAAACTGTAGCTTTGTTTAATTACTGCCACCTCCTAACGCTAACTACAGCAAATCACAGCTAACTGATGCTGTCTAAATGCAACAGGTAATTAAGCTAATTAGGATAAGGTGTGGAAAACTTAAAACCCCAAATTGTTAAAATGCTGTTCTATTGAAAGCTATTTACAATGTAAAGCAATATATTGGACAATTGTTAGCCTTTGTTTATTTAACTATTCCATTCTAGAAGTTTATGTATGCTCCTGGTGCTCTGGGGAACTAAATAAATTGTGAACACTACTGTTGGACCTGATAGTTCCCCTATTGCTTTATGTGCACTTGCTTTGTGCACTGTTGCAGTCATGCTGGAACATGGCTCTGGCAATGAGACTGAACAAAACACTTGAATTCAATGATTAAGTGGTGTGTCTCATCACATTTTTCCATATAGTGTAACCGAATCAATTTCCTGCTATACCTACGAAGTTGTTGTACCGAAAAATTGATGAAGGAGAATAAAGGTAATGTTTTGTAATTAATTCAATTCAAACATACAAACATTCACATAAAGTTAAAGCTATTTAAGAACAAACTACAACCCCATCAAATTAATGTGCAACAATGATAAACGAACAGACACCAGAAAATTAAAGCAAAGGCACAATTTCTCACAAACACGGTATATATAACAGCGAAATACCCATGCTAGGCTACATTCACATTACATTTACATTTAGGTCATTGAGCAGACGTTTTTATCCAAAGCGACTTAAAAAATTGAACTCTATTATAATATGTACAAGTTGAATGTATTATAATAAAGTAAAGTTTGTAGAAATAAAAAAAAAAATAAATAAGTAAATATGAGGAATGAATAGTGTGAGTCTAGTGTCCACGTAGTTTCTTTAGCTTTGGGGGTCCTCACAAAGAACCCATGCCATTTAAGGTGTTGTATTCGATGGCAAGAGTAAACGAACAATCAAAAGTGTTCCGAAAGACAGGGTAGTTTCAGCCTGATGTGTCACCGGAGGGGTCTTGTACGGTGGCCGAGAAGTGCAAAACAAATTAACAAATGGCGTGACAACATTTAAAAACACTGAGACAACATTTACAAACGTCGATACAACTCCTGTGTAAGGTACCGACCATTTCCGTCTGAACGGTAGTTTGTAAATGTTGTCTCAGCGTTTGTAAATGTAGTATCGATATTTGTAAAATGTTGTCATGGCATTTGTTAATTAGTTTTGCACATCTCGCCCACCGTTGTCTTGCGTTTGATGGCAATTTCTAATAAACCATTGAATGTAGGAAGGTGAGAAGTACTTCCAAATGTACTCAGGTAGGTACTTGGGAAGTGGGAGAATTATTGATGAGTCAGTGAGGGTTTTGGAATTTGATGGTATAGATAAATTAGATAACTTATTTCAAGGTAAAGTAAATGATTAAGTATAACTTTATTTTTCTTATTTGTTTGGTAGGATTGTTCTTATTCACTTAAAAATTTATAAATACAACTTGTATATTAAGATAACTTATTATAAAACAGTTTTACACCGGATGCCTTTTCTGATGCAGCACCTTGTATTTTAGTCCGGCACAATAATGATAATTAAAATGTCTGTCTTTCAAGATTTGTAATACAGAAAGACTGAAAACCTGGGACCTTCTTGTTGGTTATATATATATATATATATATATATATATATATATATATATGAACGTATATGATGTATAGAATGAATCACTTGATACCTGGGGATTATCTATTCTTTTACCTCATGTGGTGATAAGAAAAACTATGCTTGAAACATTTTTCACAAATCCTATTTCTAACAGCACATGAGTGGCAGAGAAAATTACTCCTGTGAAACATTTCACAGATCACAAAGGTTGATGTTAACCTGCTTGTACAATTATTAAGGTTATATAAATCTATGTGAAAGGTCAAAATGACTTTTAGGTTCTGTATTCTTGCTCTATTCAAGTCACTGACAGCAATTGAAAACAGAAACTTTTCACACATCCTTCAGGTTTTATTTATTTCAATTGTCACCTTTCAAAGTTAAAAGCGTTTTTTCAAATAAACTCCAAAGTGAAATGCTGGAAGGTTTTTGGTCAGGTAATCATTCAAAATCAGATTAAACCAGATACATACAAAAATACAGGTTAACGTTATAACATTACAGAGTTTAAGACTTTAGAATTTAATTAGGACAATTCTAAATAATGGGTATTTATGTGAAGTACCTCAGCACTTTCAATTTTCATAAATTCTCTTGTAGTGTTAAATGGAGTGTTTTAGGATTATGCGACGGTAGCGTGGTGGCGCTGAGGGAGAAAAGGCCAAAATGGAACAATGGGTAGGCACAAATGAGGATCGGAGAACAAATTTCACCCAACAATTTAAACCACAAATATGATGGCTGATGTCCTTGCCAAATGTCCCACCATTGGTCTTTGGCATCTCTCTCCCTATGGGATGGGATGTAACAGCTCATAAGGCTGCACACGTCATCAGGTGAAGCAGCAGCGCCACTGCTCTAAAGTCACAGATTTCTTTTCGTTTTTATGACATTGTATCGCACTCTGTCAACCAGAATGACATCAGTGGAGAAGCAGTTCAAAGACTGAATTAACTGCAATTTTCTTTATTAAAAAATAAAACCAATTGAGGTGTTTAGCAAATTCCTGAGTATGTTGTCAAAACCAATAGTGGCAAGTCACTCATTAACACTTTGACACTTTACAATTTACATTTTTTTGGCACATGAATAAACTTTTTTAGATACAGCTATCCATGCTTTTGACTCATTATGTTTGGACTATTGTAATGCCTAAATTAAACTCTTTGTCAAGAAGTAATGACCAGATTCTATTCCATTTGCAGAACCTATATAGTTATATTGTTTGGGATATACAGTAATGTAAATTTCAGATTTAAAAAGCCACTTATATACTTGAACTATACAGTATAATATAAAGCCATTTATAACATTAAACTATTGTATTTTTAATATTTACTGTAAGACAAGTCAGCTTCATCAGCATTCACATCCTTGTTCATATCCACCATAAATAATGCACATTTCAAACCTGCTCGTTCCTATGTTTTATTTCCTTTAGTTTGCATGCTAATTTATAAGCATATAAAATTATAAATAATAAAGGAAGGATTTGTTTTTTTACAAAGTCAGTTAAAAGAGATGATCAGTAGTTGTGAAATTTCTAAAGCATTTAGATGTGAACCCTGTTCTCTATTCAGTTATGCATTTGATCAGTCAGCCCTGATTAGCTAGTTATTATTAAAATAATTTTGTTTTAAATCAGATTGTTTTGAAATATTTAATCATACAACTGATTTGTTGCTTTTCATTGGAGAGTCAGTTAATCAGCAGCGCTTTTGTTTTTATACAAATACAAAGGCTCATTTTTATTCAGTGGGTAAGAATTTGAATCAATTTACACTTCCAGCATTCAGCAGGTAAAATTATCCAGAGAAAGGGTACTGATACAGAAGACATTACATCAAACATTATAATCAATTAAACACAATGAACCTAGTTCTATCAATCTACCCCAGAGTAAGAAATCAATGATGTCAGATTTTACAGCGTAAACATTCTGGTACATAATTTTGTACTGTGACCAACAAACCACCACTGATTAGAATTGTTTATGATTGAGATTCATTAACTTAAATCTTATTCAATAATTCAGCTGTTTAAGTAATAAAACAGGTAAAACTTTATTTATTTATTTTTATTGAATTTGTATTGAAAATATTAGGTCAAGTCATTTCACGTAATCCCTTAGTCTTTACTTGTTTAATATCAAAAGAAAATTTAGGAGTGGTCAACTTCAGATGAGCAAACGATCAACCATTAACAAACTAGCTTTAACCTTGAAGAAATCTATAATAAACCCCAGTTGATCATAGAGCCCCTTTAGTTCTTTCAGTTAACATTTGCATTTTGCACTATTGGATCTTAAGACTTTTGTAAGTAGAACTTTACAATGCTAAAAGAAAAACAAATGTTCAAGAGGAAAAAAAAACTCTTTTAAAAACTGCATTTACACTTATAAGTGATTTTTTTACCTGATCAAAAGTTTATTACTATAGCCTTTAAAAGCCTAAGTCTGCACAAAAGAACGGAGTCCATGTCCTGATGTCAAAAGCAAAATGCTCACTCACTTTAAATTTGGTAGGTTGTTGAACTGCATAAGCAAGGCCTCTCACAATGTTTTATAGAGGTTGGACGCAGTAAGACAGTCATTTTGCATTTTTTTAAATGATCCTGAGTGTTAAGAAACAACTAAAGACACGGGATGATCTTTTACCCAAATTAAGGTCATTACTGGTGCTGACTGCAGCCCAATAACCATCAGACAGCATCTGTGAGGGAAGGGCTTCAGAAACAAAAAATGTCTTCAAAAGCCACAGCCTCTTCAAGGGCATACCAAACATGGGACATTGGGAGTTGAAAGGAAGTTGTAATCTCTGATGAGCAAAAGATTAACCTTAATGGTCCTGATGGCTTCCAACGTTCCAACAGCATGGTCGGGGTGGTTAAATATTTAACTGGACTTTAGATTTTGATCAGAAGTGTAGATCAACATGAAGCCATTGTCATTTTTAATTACCAGTCTAAGATGACTTCCATTGAGATATTGCAAACAATTATTACTGTAATATGTTGGGGCAAATTAACTGTTGTCAAAATAGGATGAACATGGTCAGCAGCAACATTTAACTAGCCTGGGGAATTTAAATAATGCTCAGTTGGTATTAAATTGCCCCAAGTGTGCCAAAAAGGGAAGGATGTTTATGTTTTCCTGTTGTTAATAACTTACCCTTCAAATGAAGCAGCAAAAATAAAGACTAATCAGACGAGATTCTCCAAATCTCCGTCAAATTTCAGTGCCCTTGTACAAATTATAGCCGTGCTTGCTTGTTTTTAGTTTTCATATGGGACACCCAGTTTCCCACCTTCTGATGCTGAAGCCTTTCTGCTGCAAGGCTTGATGTGCATTCAACGGTTGACATTGACTTTAACAGACAAACACTTTACTGGTCTTTTTATCAGCTCAAGGCTACCTTTTCTTTTCTGACCTCTAGCATCAAGTTTTTGCCTAGAGAACCAATGCACACTGGATGCAGTGGTAAAAATGGTTGTGCCAAGTCATATATTTTTGATATTGTCAAAGAAAATAGTCACTTAAATCTGGTGCTAAGTTTGAACTTGGACCATTCCGTCCTAGATGCCTAGCACCGTTTACCCCTGGATGGTCATCCGCCTTTTGGACATAATATAGAACTAAGCAGAAAATAATGAGATGGGATAAATGGTCTCTATGCAATCACAGCTGTATTAAGATCACCACATTACAAATACCACAACAGCATCACCGTTAAAGTTCTTCTAATCATTAACAATTCTAACGCTTTTGGTGCTGATTTTTTACATTGTTTTCCTTGTCTTAACTTCAATCATAGACTCCTACATTTTTGATATTTAATTTTCTTCTTTGTCAATTAAAGATCAGCTCCATTTGAATCATGACATAGCAGTGTTCTGCTGTTGCTTACTTTAAAATATCTTCCAACTTTGGTTATTCAGGGCATTTTCCCCATCTTACTTGATGCCTTCCATATATTCAGACATGTTGAAACCTACAGCTTCTGCTTACTACACTATGTAAAAGATGGATCTGGATGCATAGCATTTCTATACGGTTAAATGAGCTGAGTTGAATAATATTTGCATTAATTAAGTGATTGCACAGTACGCATGTACCCAATAACATGACCAGTGAGTGACAACGAACATACTTTAAATTAAAAGTTAAAGGCTATTATTAGGAGAAAACTCCATATACATATTTAACCAATAAATATGATTATCAGGAAACCATTAAACAAATTATATGTTAAAGACGCACTAAAATTTTCCCAACATTTCAGTTTCAAGTTTCTCTACAAATTTTAGCAAGTTATCAGCTAGAAGTTTGGTTTTCAGCTTTAAATACATTTATACCAGCCACATAAATGAAGGCTTAGCAATATTCATTATTCATCATGAGTTAAATCTGATCCTATTTGCCAGCTAACCCCTACAAGCCTCTTAGCAAGAAAATCTCAATTTTTGAAGTCTGTGGCAAACATCAGATAACAATACCCCATCACCCGCTCAAAAGCTGAAGATGAGGAAAAGGTCTGAAATTATTTATTACTCTTTGACGTTTGCTTTCCTGCAGGCTCTTTCTGCTTGATAGCACCTTGTCTTTATATTCTACTCAAGTGGAAAATCTGCAATAACTGGCAATTTAAAGCATGTTTATAGCGTGAAGTGGCCATCTACAGCCCCGTAGCAGCGATTATCCTCGCTTCAGGAAATCTGACTTATTTCATCAGTTTATCATGACGAATCCTAAGAGAGTGCTGATACAATTAGGTTCATGCACCTGAGTCCACCTTCAGAAAAGTATTAGTTCTTTAGATTGAATATATTAAATTATAAGATAAAAAACTCAAATCTCAAACTCTTGGCTTCTCTCTCCTCAAATCCTATTTGTAAATAATTTTCATATGTACAAAAATGTTGAGGGAAAATGTAACCAAATTGTATCATACTGCGGGGGCTTGTTTTCAAGACTGTATGAAGAACCCAGTGGCCATCAAATGCCAGTGAGGATTTTAGGCTCTGTAGGAATAAAGAAAGTCGCATGAGAGCTACAGTTCAGGGTTCAGGGTCTTGAATCTCTTCTAATCAGCTTTTTCAATCACAGACCACTCAATAGAGGTTACACTTGGTGCTTGAGGCTATCACACACATGCAGGCACACACAGAACAAGGCTGGAAGCTCCCACTGACCTACTTTTATTTGGTGCAAAAATAATAATACGGAACTACTACTACTACTACTACTACTACTACTACTACTACTACTACTACTACTACTACTACTACTAATAGTAATATAACACATTGGGTGGCACGGTGGCTTAGTGGTTAACCTTGAATCAATAATTTCGACTACACCCAAGTCAGGATTTGAACTTTGATTTCCAGCACTGAGGGATGGGCATGCTAACCACTTTGTTTACTCTTTAATATCCATCCATACATTATCTTTCACTCATTCCTCTACTAGGGTCGTGGTGATGTTCTCCATGCTCATCCAGTAGAGAATATCTCTGGCGCTGGGCAGATACACTCTGGACAGGGCACCAATCCATCGCTGGGCACACACTCACACATCCACACACTATACAGGGAAATTTAGAGCATTCGATTTACCTGGAATCCATGTTTTTGGACTGGGGGAGGAAACCGGAGAAC
>JAOUQT010311442.1:0-14968 GCA_025769995.1 Xyliphius kryptos | reverse complement strand
TATCAACGCTCCGTTCAGAAGCCTGCATCACTGATGGTATGGGGTTGCATGAGTGCTTGTGTCATGGGCAGCTTACAGGTCTGGAAAGGCACCATTAGTGCAGAGAACTATGTTCAGGTTCTAGAACAACATATGCTCCCCACTGGACATCATCTTTTTCAGGAAAGACCCTGCATTTTTCAACAAGACTATTCCAGACTACATTCTGCGGCAATTACAACATCATGGCTACGAAGGAGAAGGATCTGGGTACTAAAATGGCCCGCCTACGGTCCAGATCTTTCACCTATAGAGAACATTTGGCGCATCATACAGTGGAAGGTGCAAAAAAAAAAAAAAGGCCCTCTGTCTGCAGACGTCTGTTGAGTGTCGTAAGAAGTAGGGGGATGCCACACAGGTAAAAATGGTCTTGTCCCAAGTTTTTTGGGATTTGTTGACCCCATGAAATTTTGAAACAATTTGTGTCCCAACTTTTTTGGAATCCGGTTTGCAGTAGTGGTGGTAATAGTAGTATCAGTGGTAGTGGTAGTCATAGTACTACGAACAACAGTAGTAGTGTTAGTCATAATGGTAGATATAGTAATATTAATAGCAGTAGTAATAGTAGTGATAGCAGTAGTATTAATATCAGTAGTTATAGTAGCAGTAGTATTAACAGTAGTTATGTGATAGTACTTATGGCGATGGTAATAAAGATAATGAATGAATGAATAAAACAGTGGGTGGAGTTCACCTTCAACCTGCATTACTGAATGATGGAAACACACTGTTTGGGACTCGGGCCCAATCGGACCATATGCTGCCGCCACCCATTCTCCCGATTCTCCATCCATTAATCTCGGTCTCTGATTGGTTGGAATTAGATCAGAACTCCAGCTGTGTACACTTTATTATGACGCTCCATTACAGCATACATCTGTGACCCAGAGCCTCAGTCAGCATGTGCCAGCTGGTTTGGTCTGTGTGTGTGTGACTAACTGATAATGAGAATGATACTAGTGGGCTGAGCATTTGTAGTCATATTGTATTTCACAAAGCCACATCAATAAAGCGGGTGTGGATTGTGAGGGAGAAAGTGAGCGAAATTAATGAGAACGAATGGCTCAGTGGGGACGGCGGTGGGAACGCGTGAGGATGTGAAACCATCAGCGCGTCAGCTTCCAAACACACCCGGCCTCTGTCTCTCCGAGTGACGGGGATGGAGACTGAAGTGTTTCCAACACTGTCACACTGGAGACCAACAGGACGAGGGAGAGTGGGCAGCAGGATTAAGAGAGAGGCTAATGAAAATGCGGCGCACGAAGGCAACCCAGGAATCATTTCGAAGCCGAGCACTAATAATAAGAATTAGATCAATTATGGCGCCAGAGAGAGAGAAACGAGTTAATGAGAACGGATGGCACGATGGCGGAGCTAGCTCTCTGTGTGCATCGGCCAATCAATATGCACCGCAGCTTGATACGGTGTCCAGCAAATAAACTCATAATGAGAAACAAACAGTGAAGGAAACTTCAAATAAAATAATATGGGCAAAAGTATTGGGACGTCCACACGTCACATCCACAGCAGCCGTTATGATGTTTATTCCTTTTATGAGAATTTTCATTTTCTGGACTTTCCCAAAACTGTTGCCAATGACTGGACGCTTTTTATGTAGACATGGTGAGTAAACACCAATCACAGAAGATCTATGAGGTCTGTTTGTGTTTATTAAATGAAACTGGAGACAGGCAGTAGGACAGAAAAGGAAGAAGAGGATGTAGAGAGACAAACAGGGACTCACAGGGAGAGAGAGAGAGAGAGATGACCGGGAATATTGTGCAGTGACCACATCATGCCTCTTGTTGGGGGGCAGAGGGTGCAGTGGAGATGTAATCAGTGCAGCAGCTGAGTTCTGAATTGAATCCCACTGCAGCTGAATGATCATCAGTATCATCGCTGTGATCGTAGCAGTTCCAGCCCGAAGAAAAATCAACAGCAATTTCACAGGCCACAGATCAGAACAGCGCTGCAGACCGAGCTGAGACGATTTAACATGTAGCCTCATAATAAATCCGCCGCGCGATAATCCCTTTATCAACTCTGCAGAGTAACGCTGTCCAATAAAACACTTACATAAGCGTCATAAAGCATCTGCTGTTCGTAATGAAGCTGTAAATAACGTCATGCTGCAGTGCGGCCGGTGGTCCCGCTGATGTGCGAGGATGGGTCAGCACCACTCCCACGCACCCATGCTTAGAGACTCAAGGTGAGATGTCGAAGGCAGACCACCAGTGTGAGCAAGAGATGCACTGGATTCAATTTTATTTCAAGTGATTATATACATTTATAAAAAATAAGGACATAATATATACAATGGTAATAAATATCCACATTTGTGTTTTTTTTTTTTGTTTTTTGTACAAGCAAAATAAGTTACGCGACACAGTCCTTAAAATAATGAACAAAAAATAATAATCAGCAACAACAAGAAACGTACGTCGTAAAAAAAAAAGCAGGCATCGAATCGATAGTGAGAAAAGAACAGCAACTGTAACTGAGCAGGTCAACGTCTGGAGACAGAACCAGTGGAGAAATGAGCCGCAGCTTCAGAATAACGAAAGCCATGCTGTCTGTGTGTGTGTGTGTGTGTGTGTGTGTGTGTGTGTGTGTGAAATAGACAAAGGCATAATTACCATTTGAAGTGTTTTTGCAATAACAAATAAATCCATCAGTACTGGTTCTGGTACTGCCCCCCCCCCAATCCTTCAATGCTTGGTGCCATGAAGTGCACTTGTTTAGTAAGAAATCTTTACCCATTGTTTGTTCTCTAAATGTTTGGAGCTTCATATATTAGTACATCCCAAAGTAAGCAGCTGTGTCCTATTCCAAAGGCTTCTCTGTTCAAAGCAAGGCACATGACTAAGCTGTCTCAATTCCAAAACCCTTGTGAAAGTGTCACCGCATGGCTCAGTCTGAAGCGTGTAAATTTTTTTTATTGGTGGCCGGAATTACAATAAAACACAGCAACCACAGCCAGAATGGAGACTGGTCTGCATTTAAAGGTTTCTTAAATCAAAGAGGCTCCAACCCTCCTAATAATTATGCAAAATGAACATTCATTATTCACAGACATTTGTTCAGATTGTTCAAATGCAAGTCAATTATTAAATACTTAAAATATCAGCTGTAATATTTAAACACGGTCTCCGCCACCTGTGGAACTTTTGCAAAGGCCTCCTCTACTGGCCATTTAAGCTGCCAGCACTGACATAGGAGAAAAAAAGGGAAGGATAAGTCCTAAAACAGAGATATTAAAATAATAAAACCAATATATTAATTCTGAACATTTATCGGGTGTTGGGGGTTCTCTGTGAACGTTCCTTAAGACTATTAAAACTTTAAAATGGGACACAGCCTTAGTGGTACTACAAGTTAGTTATGTCATAAACTACTGGATCTGAGAGTGGAGGAAGGAAAAACCACATCAACCAATCACACGCCTCTACAGTGTTGTTGCTGGGGAAAACAAAACAGTGTACGATCAGCAGCAAATTGGCTCTGTCTCATTGACTATCAATAAATAAATAACCCAGTATTCATAGTGGGGTGTGTGCCAGGGTCCCTTACACAATGATACTGAAATTATTCTTGGTTTAATTGACAGAAAGCAATCGATCAGTAAGGATTTATAAATATGTAGACGTCTAACAGTTACAGACAAATAAATATTGGTCTTAAAGTTTTGGCTTTTTATAAAAATGGCCTTAGGACGTATTCTAGAAAAAACAATCTTTTGGACAATTGGCCGCTTTCGTCAGTGTCCACAGTGGGCACAGTATACTGTGATCATGAGACTACCTGATCATTTGGATTTATAAGTTTGAACAGAATTAATCTGAGAACCTGGACATTCAGCCATACTGTAGAAAAGATGGAAGAAATATCAGTTTCACAGGTCATGGAGGACGACTGGCACATGCCTACGCCAGGCTCATGTGGTATCAAATGAAAATTCATGTGAAAAGACCCCGCCCTGAGAAACGGCCCTGTGCCCGGCGAGCAAAACGCGATTCGAGGACACGTAAACAAAACAGAAAATCAGTCTTCTAAAGGCCTGTGTCTCCACATCGGACTCCACCAATGGAAGGTTTCATTATCTTCATTACATCCGACATTCAGACAGCGGTGTAGGCCTGCCGCACGGCGCAGAGCGGCATGAAAAACATCATAAAGCTGTCAAGCCACAAAAATATTCATTCTTTTCATCAAAAAAAAAGAGCTCGATAGGAGAGAAAAATTCCACTCGGGAAGAAGTCTTTCTGTGCAGTGGACGACCTCCGAATTTAAATTAAAAAGTAATCATAAACAGAACAAAGAACCAGAACAGGAACCATCTGCAGTCTACTTTGGCTTTAGCCCACGCTGAAGAGGCACGAGTCAGAACGAGTCAGAAGGAATCAAAAACGAATAAAAAATGAATCAGCAAGTCTGTTCAGAGTCAGAGTGACACATCGTGGCCCACGTGATGCTGGGATACAACTACAGTTCATCATGCAGTGATGAAGAAACTGGACGTTTAGAGCAGGACCTTGCTCCCGCCTCACACCCCCCTTGCTTTAGAATGGCGGAAATATTTTGATATTTCAAGTCCTGATGGGGGTGAGACCTGAAAAGAACGAAGAATATTTGTTTTAAGGAACACTTGATTGTTTGCATCCTTAATTATTATTAATTAGGATATTATTAGGATGTCTCAGCACTGCAGTGACACTGACCACACATCAACCTTACTGCTTCACCTTGTGGATGTAGAATCAGAGACCGTGGGTTGGGTGTTATTTATCCTCTTATCCTCCATCAGTGATACCGGATGCTGCAGACATGGTGGATGGAGGACCACCCTCACACCCACCATGGACCTGAAGTCTCTTATATACCCACAAGGTTAAGCAATAAGGTGGATGTGTCAAATAAAGTATATTAACACACCAATGGTGACCACTATTGGACATTTACTGCAACAAAGCTATACAGTATTTGAACAAATCCTGCAGCCTGGTTGGTGTAAAAGATCCGGTTGAAGTATGCTTACCTGGGTTGGATCAGATGCAGCTTCTGATCGGAAGCTCCAGCACCCATACAAATTCTGAGCCTTGATCAATGACCTCCCAGTACATTCTGTGCAGCAGCGACTCTGCTGCATCGTTTCTTTTCCGCCGAACACGCTGGGTCAGGAAAGAACGTTACAACTTTGTCCTGTTCACATTTCCAGCCCGAGCGCTAAATGTCCTCCTTCATCAGTCGGAATTTTACAGAAAGCAGAAGGAAAAAGTCTTTAAATTACAAACATTACAATATATTAGTGCTCTGAGAGAGAAGACGTTCTCGAGAAAAAATAAAAAGCACAAAAAGATCATAAGTCCAGCGGTACAGTTCAGCGGTAAAGTCTCGTCTCTTCACCTGCTCCCTTCATTTCTGTTTTTTCACACCTCCTCGGATTCTAACGGAAAGTCGTGATTGTCATCGTGCTTAAGTTTCAAAATCCCCCTTAATCCCCCGTCATTGCCCCCAAACTGAATCCAGCTCCTGGCATGGGAACGGAAGGCATGTATTTGTTATGAAGCTAGGTTAAAATATACACTCAAAACGTTGCTGAAGCAGCTCGTGCTTGTGGATGAGAACCGGACCTCGGCATGCCATCCGCTGGGTGAATAATGGCGAGTGTGACAAGCAAATGGGTTTGACGAGAGAGAAGACGAGAGGGAGGATATTTCTCCGCAATGGAGGGAGGTAGACGGCGTTCGGTCTGGGGGTCCTCGATAGCCCGCTACACCGACGACTCTTCCGGATTGGCGTCGGGCAGCACGCTGCGCTGCTGCAGCGTCCTCCTCAACTCCTCTTTGAACGGACTGGTGTAGTCGTTCTCCCGGGCACCAATACCCAACTTTCCGACTCCCACCCCTCCTGTGGTCAGACCGCCGTTGGGCCGGTCCTCGGACGCCACGCTCAGACTCAGCCGCACATACCCGTTGGAGCCCGAGTTGCGGATGTTTGTCAGGCTGAGGCGGCTGGGCGAGTGAAGCGGCTGCCCGGGTATGGCACTGGGCGATGCCGACGACGCGTGTCCCGGTACGATCTTTAGCGATCCGTCCGAGTAGTAATAATTAGCTCCGGTTTCCCAGAAGCGATCGTCATCGTTGTTAGAGCTCGTGGGCATCTTACTGGGCACGAAGCTTGGCGTTTCTTTGGGCAGCGTGATGGGATAGACCAGCGTACTCTCCAGCGGTTTCATCTCTGATGAGCCGGCTTTACCCAGCGCCAGTTTGAGCCGCCGTCGCAGATAGAGGGCGCCGGCGAGTAATAGCAAGCATGTCACTCCTAAAGCGATGACCAACACCCAAAACAGACCCATGCTGGCATCAGGGGCCCGGGCCTCCATAAACACAGGAGCACTGGCCACCACCGCCACCTGGTAGCGCTCCGTCTGGAACTTCACGCCCTGCTCTTCAGAATAGCACACGTAGCGGCCAGCATGCGCAGCGCTGGCCTGTGGGATGACCAGGGCACGCAGGACGCGGTCAAATCGAGGCCCCGAAGGGTCCGAGTCGCTCAAAAGCACCAGTTCGCGCTCGTTTAGCGCCCAGGATGGCCGGGCTAGGTTAGAAACCAGATGACAGGGCAGGACGAGATCCGAGCCCACAACCACCGTCACGTTCCTCAGCTGGGAATACTCTGGAACAGACGAGGCATCGCCATTTCAACCATCAATTCATAATAAAACAGAATTGATATTATATAATGATTCTATATTAATTTCAGATTCGAGTCATAAGTTCTTCTTTATGAAACATGTGAAGTGATTAAGCACATGTTTTGTTATTGCATTAATTGGTCACTTAAACAGGATCATTATAACATTTGAATGATTGTAATGTCCTTATTATCTTGATATTAAATATTTTTACGGACAAATAAAGTTTAAACCAGATTAACTCATATTCATCAGGTTAAATTATTATTATTGCTATTTTAATGATCAGTATGAGGGTGGCACTGAGGCTTAGAGGTTAGCATGTTCTCCTCTCAGTGCTGGGATTCCCAATTCTAATCCTGATCTGGGTGGAGTTTCCATGTTTTCCTTGTGTCTGTGTGGGTTTTCTCCAGGTTCTCCGGTTTCCTCCCATAGTCCAAAAACATGGATTTAAGGTAAATCGAATGCGCTAAATTGCCCTGTATAGTGTGTGTTTATAAGTGTGCCTGTGATGGATTGGCGTCCTTTCCTGGGTGAATTTGCCCAGTTCCTGAGACATTCTCCCCTGAATGGGCATGGGGAACCCCACTGTGACCCTCGTAGAGGATTAAGCAAAAGATAAGGAATGAATAAATGAATGATCAGTTGAACATGTTGATTGTAATATTGGGTTCATAGAGTGAGACAAACCTGGACTTGGGATGGAGACGGGCTTATCAAACTTGGCTTTTGAACCTCGGTTGAACCTCTCAAGCATGAGATCCTGAGTGAGCGTAGACATGGACCTGTGGGGGGGGACATCGATGATGAGTCACGTTCACATACACACATATGTGCTTGTTTATATATGATTGTGTATATGCTGTGTATGTGAGTTTGTGTGTGTGTGTGTGTACCCGCGGTGGAGGTCAATGCGAACACATGCTCGTCCCTCACTGTCCCAGGCGCAGTACGGATCTCTCGACAGCCAACAATCCGGCTGTGAGTGATAACGACTACAATTAGCCAACGGCAACTGCAGCACCTCCGACCTCGAGCCAATATACAGATACTTCTACAGAGAGAGAGAGACAGAGAGAGACTTGATTTTAAATTACTTTTATTTTTCCAAAAACATCCTTTAAAAAAATTTAATAAAATAAATAAAAAGAAAAAGAGACAGGCATATTTACTTCTAACACCTTGAAGTGATAAAAATAGATAACTAGGAAAAAAATGTTGAATTAATAAAATAAATAAATACAAACATAATACTTAATATAAACAGATTTAAGACTGGGCTTTAAAAATGTTAAACCAGATCACAGTCATCAACACGACATAAAACACCATTTAGACCCCATCGTTTAAAAACCTCGTGTCTGTCAGTCATTTAAAAAAAAGGCAAATTCAGCTCTGAGTCTGGCTAGAGAGAGCGAGAGCGAGAGCCATTCCAGAAGCTGCAATGAAGTCGGACAGAAATAAGAGATCAACAGACAGTAAGAGAGAGCGACATTAATAAAACGTTTGATGATATATATTAGTTACTCCTCCCACCATCCAGCTGTGTCCTTGCATTTATGTTGTGTGTATTTTAAGTTTAGACTGAGGGGCTCAGGAGCACTCTGCTTTGAGTCATGTCTAATAACACCAAATGGCTCGCTGCATTACTACATTAAGCATTAAATATAATTATATAAAACTAAACCTAAATTGACTTCTGACATCTGAATCATAGCAGCAGTCAGTGTTTGTTATTGTGATTTTGAGTGTGTAAATGTTACCTTGCTGTGTGAGATGGTCAGACTGTCAACAGGCTGCGTCTGTTCAAACAGCTGGATCTCCTCAATCACATGAGCCTCCGAATTGACGGTCACGACCCTCTGTAGCCACCCGTCCGCTGAAGGGGTAACATCAGGACCGGGAGAAAACAGAGAGAGAACCAGAGGACGTACATCAGAAAAACTTGAGAAAAGACCAAAAGTATATGGACACGGCTATCTTATAAAAGTAAAATGCACAGAACCCTGAAATCAACACCACTCACAATCCAATTAGAACATCATGATGAACCAGAGCTGCCAAACTGATCATCCGAGAAGTGCTGAAGAAGGATATGCGTGTGTGTGTGTGTGTATGAAGTTTGGCCTCAAGGGCACAGACGTCAGAAACAGCAAGTGATACAGAGAGAGTGAGACAGGTGGAGATTTAATATCAGTCACACGGTGACAGCAGCAGCACTGAGATCATCCAGCTGTAATGCTGCCAGGGTGTGTGTGTGTGTTTTATTAAACGAGAACAAGGACAAACACATCTCCATGGTTCAGTAAAATGACTGTCCTTCATTCTGTAAATCGATTGGCTGAAGTGCTGCCGCTGCTGATTTAAATACAATAAGTTCTAATAAAATGGTCGCATTTATTTATCCAGAATCCCAAAGAACAAAAAATAATTTAATCAACAACTTATCTCCTTCATCCGTGTTTGTTTTATACTTCCAAATTCCCATCTTTTTTTGTCATCCATCGATTCACCCACCCATCCCTCACCCTACAATTAAGTTATCCATTGATCTCAATCCCTCAGTCAATCCCTCCACCTCTCCATATATCCCTCTCCATCCGAATGATCAGAATCTGGTGTTCCAATTACTTCCATGGCCACAGGTGTATAAAATCAAGCAAGTAAACATGCAGACTGTTTTTACAAACATTCATGAACGAATGGCTCGCTCTCAGGAGCTTAGTGAATTCCAGTGTGGAACAGTAATAGGATGCCACCTGTGTAACAAATCCAGTCGTGATATTTCCTCCTAAATATCCCACATGGGATTATAAGGAAATAAAAGTGTTTAGAAATGACAGCAACTTAGCCAACAAGTGGAAGGCCACATAAACGGAACGGGGTAAACGGCTGTTGATGTGCATAGTGCCAAGAGATGGCCAACTTTCTGCAGTCAATCACTACAGAACTCCAAAGTTTAAGTGACATTCAGATTAGCTTAAGTACAGTGCACAGAGAGCTTCATGGAATGGGTTTCCATGGTCGAGCAGCTGCATGTAAGCCACACACCACCAAGTGCAATGCGTAAGCGTCGGATACAGTGGCGTCAAGCATGCCGCTACTGGACTCAAGAGCAGTGAAGACGTGTTCTCTGGAGTTAAGAATCTCACCTCACCATCTGGCAATCTAATGGACGAGTCTGGGTTTGGCGGTTGACAGGAGAACACTACTTGACTGACTGTATTGTGCCAAGTGTAGAGTTTGGTGGAGGTGAGATTATGGTGATTAGCTGGGCTTGACCCCTCAGTTCTAGTGAAAATAACTCTGACTGCTTCAGCATACCAAGAAATTTTGGACAATTCCCTGCTCCCAACTTTGTGGGAACAGTTTGGAGCTGGCCCCTTCCTCTTCCAACATGATTGTGCACCAATGCACAAAGCAAGGTGCAAAAAGACATGGAGGACAGAATCTACTGTGAATGATCTTGACTGGCCTGCACAGAGCTCTGACCTTAAAGAGTTGAAGCTGTTCTAGCTGCAAAGGGTGGACCGATGGCATATTGAACCCTATAAATAAACATCTATCTGTATATTTAAGTACCCATCCAACCATTCGCCACTCCAGTTCTTCTCTGTATGTAGACCCTGTACCTGTTCCTATGAACATCATGCTGTAGGTCCTCTGATCCAGCGCGTTCACTCGGTCCACAGCAATTCGGGTGAAGTTGACCCCCTTGCTGAGCATCAGAGGTCGCGCCTCGGCCTTCATCTCCATCAGCGGGTGCTTCTTCGCAAAGTTCAGCGTTGCATCGGGGAGCTGCAGCGAGCTGTTGTAGCCGTTCTCTCGGTCAAAGTTAGTGATGCACTACAGAGAATGAGGAAAGCAGATGAGAAGATGCAGGAGGGAAATTGATTTTCCAGCTCGGAAAATAAAGCCTCGAAACTCTGTACGACGGAACGTTGTCCAGATCTTATCTGCTGCCGCGAGTGTTTACAGACGGATTGGTTAAAGACATGACGTTCGGAAAAAGAAGATTAAACACAAACGCACTCAATCTCATTTCATTCGCCTTCCAATCTCCCCAAAATTAATCCTTTTAATCTCAGGGAACCTCACAAAGTTCTAATTTACTGCCGATGACACATGCCGCTCGCTCACTCTGTTCATCACTCTGTTCGGACCGCCTGACCGCTCGCCAGAATCCCATTACACTGCACGAGCAAACGTATGCTTATAGATGTCTACCCATCAAACCAGGTGCGGCTCTGGTGCTGCATGGCCTGCAATCAGAATTCCAATTCGTCCCAAAGCTGTTTTTGGGCTTGATGTCAGGACTCTTATGCCAAGTTCATCAAACCATGCACCTGCACTGGAACAGTAGAGTTGCTGTAAGCACGTACGGTACATGAGCGGCACAGGGACTAATACATTGACATCCTACAGTGGCAGATTGGCGCCTGGCTAAGCAACAATGAACTTTGGGCGAGAACCTGAGGACAATCCGCTGACGTCGAAATCAAAACTTTAACTGACAATGTCGGTCTCAGTGGATAGTTTCTCTAAATAAATCCCTAAAACTATTTACCTGGTCTACAGTACTTTAGGTCTGGCAGGAAAATCAGGCTCTGACTCTGTAACAAGGCCCTCTAGTGGCTGGTTAATGCACTTAATAAAATTTTTATTACGTTTTCTGTTGTTCTACTTACCGCTCCAGGTCGTGGGCTTGGCACCCCCCCTGTGTACCGCCCCCATTTCTGGGAGACCTCCCTGTATTCCTTGTACGGCCCCTCGAAGACATTCTTCACCTCGGCCATGGGATACTGACACACCGCAGACACGTCCACGTCCCCCCTAAGACAGAAATTGAGAAGGTGAAGGCGCCTCCATTGGTCTCCTCACATATCGTACATTAATTGAACAATATATTGGGACACAGGCGACACGGTGGTTTTCCCTGTGTCTGTGTGGGTTTCCTCCGGGTACTCCCTCCCGGTTTCCGCCCACATCCCAAAAAATATGGATGCAAGGTAAATTGAGTGCTGTAAATTGCCCTGTTTAGTGTGTGTATGTGTGTGACTGTGTGAGTGAGTGTGTACCCAGCGATGGATTGGCGCACTGTCCTGGGTGTATCTGCCCAGTGCTCGAGATGTTCTCCCCTGGATGGGCATGGGGAACCCCCCCCCCTCCCCGCGACCCTCATAAAAGGAATAAGCGGAACAGAATGACTGAATGAATGAATGTATTGGGACACCTACAGGACCTATGATGATATTACAATAGAAACAATGTTCCTCTTAAGTAGAGTTCGGAAAGGGGTTGTAGAAAAATTGCCATATTTGGACCGGAGGAGCTGGCTCACAATCAGCATCCTAGATCATCCCCACGGTCCTGGTTGAGGTTACGGTCGGGAACCCATCAACTTCTTTCACAGGGTTAGTGCAGGGTTTCTCAAATGGTGGGCCATGGTCACATTATAAAGACACATGTGTGCATCATTTATTTGTTCTGTTTTCAATTTTAAACTGTACATTTATTCTCTATAAAATGTGTTTTATGTATTTTAACAATTTAACGGGATTTATATTGATTTAAATGGAAATAGGCACCTCAGCTTTTGTCGATTTCAGATTTTCAGACTTTTTACATTGTTTGTGTTTGGATTAGCAACAAAAACAGAGGAGCCATTGTACATATTTGAATATTGAAAAATAATTTATGCTCATGGTCACCACGGTGGCTTAGTGGTTAGCACATCCATTTCTTAGATCTGCGGATACCCAGTTCGAATCCCACATGGGTTTCCTATGGGTTCTCTGGTTTCATCCCACAGTCCAAAAACATGGATTCAATGTAAATTGGCTGCTCTAAATTGTCCCTATTGTCAGTGTGCCCAGCAAAAGACTGTGTTGGGCATCGCTGTGCAAGACTGTGTCTGCCCAGCGCCGAAGATGTTCTCCCCTGGATGGGCTATAAATCAGAAGATTTGATACAGCACTGCTGTATCAAATCAGCCCTTTTGACCCCAACCAAGTTGGGATGCTTGTAAGTCGCTTTGTATAAAAGCGTCTGCTAAATGACCAAATGTAACTATTTGTTGATGGATGAGTAAAATGAATGATTTTAGGCTTAAGGAATCAACACAACCGGCCAAAATGGATAATTCAGGGACGCGGTGTCCAGTGAGCAGCATTACATTCTGATGGATGACCCGTGGACGAGGACGTGTTTGTCTCACTGTCCAGCTCAGTCCCTGGATGAAGAGTAAACAGGAAACTGCCAGGCTCCAAAATAATCAGCGTTTCATGGCTTTACGAAGATCCATTTTTTGTAGCGTGGCGATCGATCGGGTGCTCACGCTGCTGCCATTATATTACACACAGTAACTTTGGACCAGGCTTTTAAATTGACAGGAGGCTATTGATTATCTTTGAAAAGGCTCAAGTGCAATAATTCTGTACAACAATCTCTGGGGTTGACCAAGTCTACGGCGATGGCGGGGTGAGAGAGAGAGAGCGAGAGAGAGACATAGAGCTGAAGCTCTGAGGAAAGGAAGCAAGCCGCCTGTTGAATTGCAATTCAACTTGGCTGTCATCAAAATTACAACTCGGAGGAACGGACGAGCGCCCAACGCCGTCAAACATGTATAAGTAGCGGCGAGGACGAACTGACTTTCCCAACTACATCACAGACGAGAGAAAAAAGAACGAGCTGTCTGGAGAAGTAAGGTCTCGCAGTCTCTTTATCTTTAATAAACACACTTGAGAGAGTTTCAAACTAACAGAGGACAAAGACAGGAAACAAAGAGGGTAAGGAAATGCAACATGGCGCCGAGAACAAAGCCAGGTGATGGTAAAGGCTGAGGGCTCGTGAAAAAAAAACAACCGAAGCATCAGGTCACGTCCCGAGGACACACAGTACGTCTAACCTGGTTTCCTAACACATGCCTCCAGGTGGACGATCAGGACGACGAACTCACCACTGTGCGTGAAACACCCCGAAAAACACGGTGCTCCTCCAATCGGCTGTCTGCATCGTGAACACAGCACGCAGGTGATTAAAGGTGATGTGGCGCTCGGACAGAGAACATACCAAACGCGCCTTCTGAAAGGTCGTCCATTTCTTCTGCAGGGTCCTAGTTCCCCCCTGATCGCCCTGATGGAGCAAGAAAAAGAACAGGAACTGTTACAGCAAACAGCTGAGACAGAGAGTTTATACTGTTAGGTGTGCGTGTGTGTGTTTTCCTCACCTTACACACTCTCGCCACACGCGCTACTGTCAGATCGCCATCACAGTCGAGCTCCACTGCCTTCTCACTGAAGAAGAAATAGATCTTATCATCGTCTCCTTCGCGGCTGTTCCTGCTCTCACGGACCAGAGTAGAAGCAACAAAGTTCGGTTCTAAAGACAGACAGAAAAAGATGTGTAAACACACACACGCTCAGTAAAGAGGTGTTATTAGGTCCACAATTATGTGAAACCTTGGGTCTCGTATTGCTTTTATAAAATGCTTACAAACATACTAAAAAAACAAGCTTTACTTCATAAATGTGTTTATGAAAATACAAATTATTAATAATCTGCTTTTCCATGGCGTAAACTAGTCAGGTTTTCAAAGTGAACGCCAATTGCTGGCTGTGTAACAGGTTTCTGGTTTCTCTAACAATCAAATACTGCTGTCTAGTGGGCAAATTACAGAACGCAGTTTATAAAAAACATTGGGAAAATAATGTATTGTATATACTGCATTGATAGCAATGTGAAGTGCTCAAAGGTCTGTCAATAATGTCACAGCTAGACAAACGACACAGCCAATTAGATTAAAGGAGCAGAACTACCTGTTTTATAATAAAGCAATAAGGCACTTGCTTGTCGTGCCTAAGAACACCTCTTTCCTGAGGTTAATTCTCGTGCCTTATTGCTTTTATAAAATGTTTTCCAACACAATATGATAAAGAAAAACAAGAATTGCCTCATAAATGCGTTGATTGAAAATCCAGTCTGTTTTTTAAAATGAACCCTGACGAAAGTAAAAGATTTCCAGTTTCTTTAAAAATCAAATACTGTCATCTAGTGGCCAAATTACAAAATTCAGTTAATGATAATGTTTGTGAAACAGTATATTTTTTATCGTGCATTTATACGAATGTGAAGGGGTCATAGGGGTCAAAATATAAATGGAACACTTAAACAACACAACGTAACTCCAAGTAAACCACACTTCTGTGAAACCAACCTGTCCAGTTAGGAAGCAAC
>JAOUQT010311432.1:0-14968 GCA_025769995.1 Xyliphius kryptos | reverse complement strand
TAGAGTGTGTGTGTGTGTGGTATGTTTTAGTGAGTGTGTGTGTGTGTGGTATGTTTTAGTGAGTGTGTGTGTGGTATGTTTTAGTGAGTGTGTGTGTGTGTGGTATGTTTTAGTGAGTGTGTGTGTGTGTGTGGTATGTTTAAGTGAGTGTGTGTGTGTGTGGTATGTTTAAGTGAGTGTGTGTGTGTGGTATGTTTAAGTGAGTGTGTGTGTGTGTGTGTGGTATGTTTAAGTGAGTGTGTGTGGTATGTTTAAGTGAGTGTGTGTGTGCGCGTGTGGTATTGTTTAGTGTGTGTGGTATCGTTTAGTGAGTGTGGTATGTTTTACTGAGCATGTGTGGGAGTGTGTGTGCGTGTGGGTTAACACCCTGTCCTGAGTGTATCTGAACTCTCTCCAGCATGACGACTCCAGCAGTGGAAAAAATAATTAAATTAAATCAGATTAAAGATGCACAATTTAACAGTTGAGGCACCGAGTGAAGCCAGCTGACGCAATGACGCATTTACAGAAAGTCGTACAGAAGTGTAAACGCGTTCAACTCCAACAAACTACAGGCAAACTAACGAACCACACGAGGACGTTCTAATAATTAAGCATAATATTTCGCTTTATTGTCTGTTTCAGCACGTGCGTCTTACCTGGGGAGCTGACAGGTGCGCGCGCGGACTTTAACGGTCGCAGACGTCTTTCAGAGCGCGCGCTTGTGTCGGAACTCCAGAGTCAGGACCATGAACAGATGAATCGGATCTCAGGTCTGCGTCGTTATCATTTACATAAAGGAAAGTTTCGGATCGGCACCTGCACTGAGACGAGCGCGCGGCCAATCGACGTGGACCACGTGCGGAGTTGTGAGCCACGTCAGGCTCGCTTTAGGCGCACGCGGATGTGTTTACCAGCAGGTCTGTGGAGCTGACACGTTCTGACCGACAGAGGCCGCTGTTTACCACGTAATACAGTGTATGTATATATTAGCCAGGCCTCTTGTCTATCCACGTTTAAAAACAGCATTTTAACCTATTTTTATTCTTTTTATTCTAAAAACCATTGACTTTTGATTTGTCATGATTGAACATTGGGTTTTATTGACATTAATGTTTTTTTTTTCATTTAATTTGTTTTAGTGTTATTGCTTAATTGGTATATGGTTTTGTGTTTTCTTGCTTTTCTATCATTAACTTTGTACAGCACTTTCTTGCAGCCTCTGTTGTTTTTAAAGTGCTTTATAAATCCAAAGCAAAATTCTAATCCAAAGCAATTTACAAATATCTTACAGGGATTACAAACAGAACCCATGGAGCAATAAGGGTTAAGGGCCTAGTTCAAGGACCCCAACATTAATGGACCTGGGATTTGAACCCACAACCCTTGGGTTGCAAGCCCAACACATTAACCACTGAGCTATCACTATATACTCAAGATGCAAAGACATGAATATCAACAGTCCACACTATCTTGGGCTCAAAAACTGTGTCCTCCACAGGGGACGATCCTGTCCCTGATGGCTCTGCTATCAACAAAGAATAGAGTCACCAAGAACTTTATAGACTGGTGTCAGGAGAACTTTCTCCATCAACAAAGCCAAAAAGCCAGTGGTTGATTTTCGGATTTGAATATCTTTACATGATTTTTTTGAGCATACAAACAACATTTAGTCCTTTTTTAAGATTTTTTAATTTTGTGCAATATGGAACAGATGCCAGACGTCCTTAATTTCCCTTTGGGATCAATAAATTATCCATCAACATCGTTTTAGTACAAAAGATGAAAGCAGAGATCAGAGTGTAAATCCACTGTTTATTTCATTAAAATATCAGAATGAACTAAACGACAACAGTGCTCTACATTTACATTCTATCTTGGTGAATGTTTTGCAGTTACTCCGATTTCTTGATATAAAAGTATACAAACAACATAGAAAGTCCCTTCAGTCAGGGCACTTCTGAAGGTTTAAGGGAAGAACCCACCACAGAGGGGTCTAGGACAGAGTGCGCATGTGACCGTCGTTTATCTCCCCAACCACAGACTTCTCAGCATCAGTCATTTACGATGTTGTATGATGATGGTATGAGCTTTTTATTTTATCACACATCAACAACACACTGTATAAACTCCATTCAGACAGAGAGCACACACACAGCGATTCCCAAACGCATCCACACATACGGCCACACGGGGCTTTGGTTCACTGAACCAGATTTAAAAGGCCGAAGTTAATCAGCTTCATTGCATCAGGGCCTAAAGAAGGTTCCACAAACCTAAAAAGAACTGTTGTGAAATTAAAACATATGATCTTTTTTAATTGGAGGACATTGATATTCCTTACTGTGATGTTTCCATTGTTAATTATATTAATTATTAATACGGTTTTCAGTGTTAAAGCGATGCTACAGTAAAGCGATCGTCTGTTTAAATGCATTTCTTTAACTGATTCTACACTAAATTATTTTTCAGGGCTCTGTAACTGAAAGCTAACATTTTGTCTGTAATACAAAACACAATAGCGTAACATCCACCGACATACTGATCCCGCCCCCAGACAAAACCGCCCTTATATTCACATTAATCTGCTTTACATTTGGCAGACACGTGGCCATGACACCTATATGTGCACCGAGATGCACCACATAAAAACTCATGCAGTCCATGTTCCCAAACACCTCTGGGACCACTTTTAACAAATGTTTAAATGGAATCTGGTCTGTATGCGGCCCAAACTTTGCAACCCAGAGCGGTTCACTCAAGTTTTGTCAATCCATGTTGCAGGTGACCCAGGAAAAAAGGGATGTGGGAGGGTCACGGATCTGAAAAACCATCTAAAGACAAGCTGTTTGAGTGAACATAACTAAAAATGAAAAGAAAGCTGAGTTCGAGAAGATTCTCGCTGTACAATCCGAAGTGTTTAACTGGTGATTGGATTTAAAAATCCAGAACATCGTCCAATATCCGTTTTAAAACTCTTTAAAACACTGATCAGTCTCTTTTAATACAGTCTTTATACGCGCTAACACTCTCTTTATTTAAAATGCGGTAACACTTTACATTAATCCGGTTTTCATAATGCATTCTAAACACATTTACAAAGCTTTATTAGTCATTATGTACCTTAATGGAGATAAGAGATAACATTTTACCTAACGCCTGTAAAGAGATCTTATAAACATTTATAAGCACTTATATAGTTTAACACAAAACTTTAAAAAAAATCTTTGATACTGGTCTCTACAAAAAGGTAATGAATGGTTAAAATATACAGGTTATAATGCATTATGTCACATTGAGTTATAAAGCCTTATGGCACTTTTTTTCTAACACTTTATGAGTGTGGATATAAACATCCAAGTACAAATGTTTATGACAAGTGTTTTAAAGCATTATAAATTCTTCATAAAGCTTTATGTACTGTATGTGTTAACAAGGCATTATGAATACCATATTAATATAAAGTGATACCTGAAATGCTTTTGGTATTTTTTGGTCAGAAGGTTAACAAATTCAGGATCGGCATCAAGGACCGACCGATAAATCGGTGCACAGATACGATCTGGCTGGAGATCCATCTGTACTGTTGTGATGGATAAGCGTTGAACTTGTGTTGTGATTGTTTAACCACTAGAGGGCGAACACCATATGAACAGAAGCATTGGGACAACTTTCATGCCACTGATCCAGAAGAGCATTTGTGAGATCAGGCCAACGGGCAGAAGAGGGAAGTGACGGAGGCAAAGATGGCGCTGTTGTGATTCTCATTTGGAGCGAGGAATGAGTCGAAGGAGGTTGGAGGTCATAGGTGGGACGAGATTTGGGCGTGTGCAGAGGATGGAATCACCAGGCAGGAGGAGGAGAGGAAGGCCGAAGAGGAGGTTTGCAAATGTTGTGTAAGAGCAAAACTACAAGGTCCATCTCTATGGTCAGCAGAGGAAACAGACAATGGAGCAAGAAGGGGGCGTGTCCAAACGTTTGCCTGGTTCAAGTTGAGTTTAGGAAGTTGCTCCTGTGCGTTCTGTGACGGACTGCCGGCGTTACCCGGAGGTGGGAGGTGTTTCTCAGCAACATGTTCCAAAAGCTAAAGCGCTGAACAGCAGCGACACCAACTGGTCAATTGTGCTATTACAAGCACAGATAAAAAGACCTGAAATCAGTTTCTCCTCCTTTACATGTTCTCCTCCTCCTGCCTCCCTAATACCGAGCGCAAGCCGGACGTTCAGTGACAGCAGCCCGCTGTAAACCACCTTAATCAGACGTCAACCTTCAGAAACTGCCATTGTTTTATAGATTACTACCTCAATTACCAGCTAATGGAACCCCTGACACACACACACACACACACCTGCACACACACGCACACCCCTGCACACACGCACAAATACAGTGTAAAGTACAAAGAAACGCTGTATTTAAATGATCAAAAGGCACAAGGTATTGCTAATCATATAAAACATGCAAAAATCATCTTTTCTTTCAAATTACGGAGATTTAAAACCAAAAGGAACAGTTTAAAAGGTCCGTCTTTGCATAACCATCGAGTCCGACTTTACATCTTTGCATACACACACACACACACGTACGCGCACACACACACACAGCTCGCTGTTAAAAACTGTTTTCTGAAGAGTGCTTTGATTAGCAATAGCTATGGGAGTAAAAACATGGTGATGACTGTGTTTGTGAGGGAAACACACAGAGTTAAGAGTACCATGACCCGCTGGGTTACACCAGTGAGGGCAGTTGGAAATAAAAACATCCGGTGACTACAGGTGCGTCTGAACGGGAAAAGGGACTCGCTGGAGGACCGGAGGAGACGCGTTCCGGGTCTCAGTGTGGCATCTTTACACGCTTAATCGAAACCTGACCGCGCGATTGATATCCATTATTCATTCGCAACATCTGCCCAGTTGCAGCAGGACAAAATGAAAAGAAGCCCATGCACGACACCGAACACGTCTCGACCAACCGGCTTCTCTCTCGATGCGATACATCTGAAACCGAACCCTTGAGGCCTGAAGCCCTTTAACACAGAGTCACTGAGGAGAGTCACAGACTCCGAGTGCGAATCTTTCGATTCACAGTCAGATAGCAGCAGATATGGTGTGGCCCCAGCGCACGGCAGGGCAAGCACACAGAGCAGGCGGGGCAAATAGGAAACCGTGGCACAAAGCACTGGCAGCAGGGGGTGCGATCACCAGCCAATGAGGTTGGCTTTAGCCTTCTCTGTGAGTTTGCGAACTCTACCTTTGCTGGATGTACCGAACGTGAGGGAGGAGTCCTCAAACAGAAGCTGTCTCTGTTCCTCTTCGGAGTCTTCCTCGTTGTAGAAGGCTGTCCTTCGGCCCTGGTTACGCGTTCTCATTAGCCCCTTGCCGTTACCGTCCACCCCAGGCTCCGCCCCATTCGCCCCCCCGGCCACCGCGGGATCGGGGGTGGGAGGCGTGGTGGGTTCGTTGCCCCGCCTACCGCTCCTCCTCAGTGATTTGGGACTAGATGGGGGGGCTTGCTCTTCTGTCCTGACTATTCGGGGTCTGCCCCGGCGTCTCGGCTGCTCTGAAAGCCCCACCCCCGAGTCTGAAAAGCTAGCGTCCTGTGCGTTAGATGAAGCTCCGCCCTCGTCACCTGTGGAATGGTCGAGCTCGTCCTCGTGGCTGGAGTTCGTGCGTAATGCCCCGAGGTCTTTTTTACTTCTCCTGCCCCGTCTTTTTGCTGAAGGGAGGGGCAGGGGAGGAGGCTCTTTAGATTGTGCGGTCCGCATTTGAGACTCTATTCTGGGTCTGCCACGCCCCCTTTTAACCACACCCAGTGTCACTTGAGTGGTATGGCCATTCATATGCACTCTGTTGGGCGATAGAGGGGTAACATCCACTGGGCCTGACGGGAAATAAACATCACAGGAAATAAAACATTATCACTGTTCGTATACACATCCTACACACAACAGGAACCAGCACCAGAACATTTATATTTTAAAAATGTAAATAAATATTTGAAACCATATACAAACCTGGAGTGTGCTTAACAGGAGTGCGAAGTTTCCGCCTCGACTCTCTGTTTCGACCTTCAACGATTGTCGTACTTTCCGTTTCTTTGGAGGTACTCGGAGAGGCGAGAGAGTTCTGAGCTCGGAGGGTTCTGGATGTGGGCTCAGGTCCTTTACTCTGGGTGGAGACGGGGGCTGGCGCTGGCTGGGAGAGAGACGCGTCTGTGGAAGGAGTCCCAAATCGGGCCGAGCTACGAGTACGTCCGGCTGCGCTGACGGGTTCGGCTTTTCCATTGACGTGTGGAGGTGTCTGTCTAAGGAAGGGAGGACGGGAGTGACTGGCTGGTGTGGGAGGAGCTGCCGTTTCGGATCGGGGAGGAACTCGAGATGAGACACGCCTCTTTCTCTCGGGGCTGCAGGAAATGACATAGACATGAACACTGTAATGCAATTCAAAGTGTGTTACTAAAAAAGCGCATAAAACATAAAAGCACAAAGTAAAAGTAAAAGTCCATCCATAATGGGTGGCACGGTGGCTTAGCAAGTTCGCCTCTTAGCGCTGGGGATTCCCGTTTTGAATCCCGATTTGGGTGGAGTTTCCATGTTCTCCCCGTGTCCGCATAGGTTTTCCCCGGGTTCCCCAATTTCCTCCCATAGTCCCAAAACTTGGATTCAAGGTAAATTAACTGCTCTAAATTGCCCATATAGTGTGAGTGAGTGTGCCCAGCAATAAATCTGCCCAGCGCCCAAGACCTTCCACCCTGGACATGACCTCTGACCGCTTCAAATTTGTATAAATGCTCGATATAAATTGTTTTCAAAAGTAGGGCGGCATGGTGGCTTAGTGGTTAGCACGTTCACCTCGTAGCGCTGGTGATTCCCGATTCGAATTCCAATCTGGGTGGAGTTTCCATGTCCTCCCAGTGTCCGTGTGGGTTTCCTCCGGGTTCTCCGGTTTCCTCCCACATTCCAAAAAACATGGATTCCAGGTAAAATGAATGCTCTAAATTGCCCTGTAATGTGTGGGGATGTGTGAGTGAGTGAGTGCCCAGCTATGGATTGGCACCCTGTCCTGGGTGTATCTGCCCAGTGACCGAGATGTTCTCCACTGGATGGGCATGGGGAACTCCACCGCGGAAGATAATGGATGGATGGATGTTTTCTGAAGTTTTTCCTAAACTGCATTCTATAATTTAGCCACTTGATGGCAGTATTTGATTGTTAAAGAAACCGGAAATCTTTAACTTGCGCTCAGTGTTCCTGAACGGACTGGATTACGGCGCGAAATGGACGTTTATTAGCAATTTTGCTAACGGTCAATGCAGTTATGAATCAAAGCTTGTTTTTCAGGCAGAACACACTCGCACTATAAAGAGGAAAATTACCCTAAATTTTAGGACTGTGGGAGGAAACGGCAGACCCCGGAGAAAACGGGGAACGAGGACAACATGGAAACGCCATTTAGATCGGGATTCGAACCTGGCTAACCAATACGCCACCGTGCCGCCCGACGCAAACTGTTCATCATTAAACATCGTGATCGCTAATGAAACCTCCAGCGTTGCGTTCTTCGCGATCTCTAACGTGTGCTTTGAGTTTGCTTGGGTACTACTGACTCGTTCACTTACAAAGCCTGCTGCTTTACCAGAGGTCCTTTGTAGATCAAACCTAGCAGCTGCAGTTAAGTAGGCATGCGATTTAGAACACAGCCGATGAGATGACGCAGTTTGTGTACCTGGAGGCAGAGCTAGAATGGGACGAGCTTCTTCTCCTCCTCTTCATGGTTTGTCTGGTCAGTCGCTCAGTGCGCAGGCGCTGCCGGGTCAGGCGTTCTGTCTGTAGACTCTGAGCCGCTTTAAAATCAGCCACGATGGAGCCGACATGCTCCTCGAACAGGGCGGACAGCCGGAGACTCATGCTGTAGATCTAAGAGGATGAGAGTAATATACATTTAAAGAATCAGCTGAATAATTAGTTACAGTAATTATCAGCTCACAGTCATGTCATCTTACCCTCGACTTCTTGCTGGGTGTGTAGGCTTTCGAATTACTAAAGATGAGGCGGACATCTTTGCACAAGTCGATCGGCGACTTGTATTCTCCCGCTAAAAGAGTTTTTAGGACTGTCCCAAAGTCCATCGGTGTCTCCACAATTTCCAAGTAATCCTAAAAAAAAATGTCATTAAACTTAATTACTTATTTTTGGTTCATCCACCTCATAAGCTACACTTCTGTTAAAGAAACTCATGCAGAAAAAAGACCCTGCTGACAAACAGAACAGGAATAATTTGGTGTATTGTTTATTTTAAAGCAGGTAGTTCCGAACCTTAAATGTGATTGGCTGAGCCGGTTGTCTAGCTGTGGCATTATTTACAATAACACACACCTCTGACTTCTTTGTATAAATGCACAATATTAAAAAAAAAACATTTCTGAATTGTTTCATAAACCGCTTTTTGTAATTTGTCCACTAGATGGCAGTATTTAATTGTTAAAGCAACCGGAAAACTTTATTTTTCTTATCACAGTGTGTTGGTAACTGTTTTAAAATAGCAATAATGCACAGAGGGCGTGCATTATTGTGAATAAACCACTGAAAGAGGTGTAACTGTACACGTCGTGCCTAATAACACCTCTTTCCCGTGGTTTATTCACAATAATGCACATCCTCTTGTGTCTTATTGCTTTATTGTCAGTTCTGCAGTGACACTGATGCGGTTGGGGTCCTGACCATTAGAAAAGAGGACGTACACAGTATGTACTGTAGTCCACAGATGGTACATCTTTACGGTAGGTGGACCTGATAACATGGACAATAAGTGCAGCAAAAATAATGGGTGTGTTCAAACTTTTGACTGGTAGTTGGTTAAATAAAAAATAACATGAAATCATAAAAATAATTCCATAATTTGTCCTAAATGTAAATATTATATCATAAATGTTTTGTAATTTAACCTAATTACAAAACAAAAATTTTATCATCACCTACAGTACGAGCACCAGCCACCAGGAGGCAACGGATTACACTATACAATAGCATATATAACATAACATTTATAAATGATTTTAGGAGAATTCAGGGTCTCGGCGTGTAAGCGTGATTTACCGGGTAATCTTCGAGATCCACAGGTTGTCTAAAAGGCTCCGAATCTTCACACTGGAAAATAAGGTCCAGGAGCTCTCTGCAGCGCCCTCTCCAGGCCTGTGGGTCTCCAGACGCCGGTTTATTTCGCAGATTTCTTAGGATGGGCTTTGGTTTGCCCTGAAAACAAAAAATTTAACATGAGACGCTCGCAAACAGTTCTGACATCATCAAACTGAGATATTACAGTGGGGCGCCAATATTTTACTGTGTACACTCAACCACACACAAACACACACTATATGGGGCAATTTAGAACATTTCAATTATCTTGAAGCCATCTTTTTGGACTGTGGGAGGAAACCAAAGAACCCAGAGGAAACCCACGCGGACACGAGGAGACCATGTAAACTCCACCCAGATCAGGATTCAACCTGGGAATCCCCAGCGCTGAGAGGCGAACATGCTAACCACAAAAGCCACATCATTTAATTGTCCTGTTTAAGAGTATTTCAGGATTGGCTGCGGACCTTCTCTCTTTTCTTTTACATAACTGTATTTATAAAACGTATAAATGTGTGATATAAAATATATTGTTCTTCCAAACTTTTTTTATAATCTGCATTTTGTAATTTGGCCACTGGATGGCAGTATTTGATTGTTAAAGAAACCGGAAATCTTTTAGTTGTGTTAGGGTTCATTTAAAAAAACGGACTGAATTGTGTCGCGGAAGGTGAGTTTATTAGCGATTTAGCTTTCAGTCAACACATTTATGAATCAAAATATTCTTATTATATTGTGTTGATAAGCGTTTTATAAAAGCAATAAGGCACTCACGGTTATGCATTATTGTGAATAAACCACGGGAAGAGGTGTGAAGGCACTCCGTTTGGTTTATTCCCAATAATGAACGCCCTCTTGTGCCTTATTGCTTTATTATGTGACTGTTGGGGTTCTGTGATATGTTTAAGCGCAAAATTTAGAAAAAAAGGCAACATGCATGAGATACTATGATTATTATTATTGTCCATCCCCTTAACCACCTGCATGTCTTCCTGCAATGCATCCATAGACCTTTGCTCTTCCTGTCAAGTGGCTTCATCCTCAGCATCATTCTGCCAACATACCCCACACCCCTCCAAATTTCTCTCCACGCATGCATACACTGTTATGCATCAGAACTCTTACCTTCTTATTGCACTTTGATGTGCCTGGAGTCTCAGGCTCCTCATCTTCCTCTTCATCCTGCATTTTCAAAGACACAGAGAATTATAATGTAGCTCTTAAACTCAGACAACTTCATGACAACTAATTAAAAACAACTTACGTCGCTCGAGTCAGAGAACACAGCCTTTTTCATACTTTTCCACAGTGGAATAATATTGGTGCAACTTTGGTCCCTATTTAAAAAAAAAAACAAGGCAAATACAGAATATGACTTAATGTGAATATAAATGTGGCTTAAAGTCTCATGCGGACATTGGGACAGACCATAGATAAATGATCTACTAGGACGGTCATATGCTGCTCCTATCTAATGGCAATCTAATGGCTATATAACCTCGAGAGTGTTTAATATTACAGCATATGCCTTTTAGGACATCATTCAATTGGGATTAAAAAGTCCCTTAAATAGGAATCGCTTTGCTGCAGATGAAATATGCTCTGGATTTTAGTATAAATAAGGCATTAGAGTTGGAACGGTCAGTCTATATGATTTTTAATATAAAAAAAACATCATAATTGTACATCACATTGTACAGATGTTTTATCCAAAGCAAGGTTGTCTAAACTTTTAGATAAGAGGGACATATTTGATAACATGTAGATTCCCTTCTGACCTTTTATTTTACCACAAATTGATATAAAACTACACACTGTTGTAAAACAGTTTTTATTATCGCAATTATCAAATGGCAGTGTAACTGAATAGGAGCCACACAGACGTCAACTCTAAAGACACAATTCTTTTATGTCTGGAGAGTCAGATAACACACTGTATACACTGTAAAAGTTAAGAAATGTTGTTGTCAACTTAAAAAGTCACGGGGTCAGATTCACACTGCAAAAAAAATTATTAAGAGTATTTTTTTTTAATTGAATGGATTTCTAAGTAAGATAAATAATGTAGTTTTTTAGAAACTTCTTATATTAAGAAATCTTACACACTATATTGAAAGATAATTTTACTTGTTTCATGGACGTTTTTGTAATTTGTGTTTGTGTACATTTTTTAAATAGATTTTTTTCGCAGTGTACATGTGCTTTATCACAGACTAATAATGAATAATCAAAAGCCACTCCTCTTCCTCTGAAACTCTGACTATATGTCCTCGATTCTCAAAAGCAAGGGCAGGCTATTAAAATAGTGCTGCCATCATGTGGTTAAAAGGTGAAACCGCATTACTTTTTTTTTAGGATTTTTTTATTTTGACGAGCCATAAATTACACATTATGGACTGAATTTACGGGTTGTTTTGGAACAGACTTTGGACATGCCTGATTTAAAGTGACACCACAAGTGAGTAGTTTCGAAAAAACCTCAAACCTAAGCATCACTCCATAATTGTGTAACGTGCTAGAAAGCAGATTGTATTAAGACCAATTCCAGCTGCTGTGTAATAATACCAAGTGTAAAATATGGTTACAACAGTGGTAATGAATCATGTCTAACACAACTGGGAAGGCATGCTGGTGCAGTGATTACTGCTGTTGCCTCATAGTAGTTCTACAGGGACAAAGCAGACAGGGTGCATGTGTGCAAGTTTTGTCCCTCAGTCCAAAAAAACATGTCATTAGTTGTAATTAAGACACTAACTGGCCTCTTGTTGTGAATGTTTTTAAATAAAGTGTTTGTCCTGTGAGGGACTAGTGAACTGGAGAGGATGTTTTCCCAACTCACACTCTAAAACAGCTGGGATAGGCTCCAGTATCAGCAGTCAGGTACAATACATGTCACTCTGACTTACAAGAAACATTATTTAAAAGTAAATTTTAACAGAATGAGAAACTTACTTAATAAACTGCAGCAGGAGATCCGATACAAATTTGGCAGTTTTGACAATTAAAGCACCGGGTTCGTTAAAGGTCTGTGCATTGTGCTCGATGTAGCGCACCTCCCACATCAAAGACGACATCCGCCTGCCAATACCCAAATAATATAAATTAAAATAAAATAATCATTAAATATATATAAAGTCAAAATTGTGTGTGTGTGTGTGTGTGTGTGTGTGTGTGTGTGTGTGTGTGTGTGTATATGAGCTTACCTGTAAAAGCGATTTTGTAGTCTGCTCCGGATGGTACTCAGGTCGGTGACGTAAGCTACCGCGGTGCAATACGTGGGATAAGCCTGCAGATCCACAGGCACGGCGAAAGGAGCTGCTACATCTAAAACCAAAATAATAAAGTAAAAAGGAGATGATTGGTTATCAGACGTATAAAACAATAAGGCACTCGAGGTTGTGTATTATTGTGAATAAATCACATGGTTAGAGGTGTTAAGCACGATTATTCACAATAATACACAAGCTCGAGTGCCTCATTGTTTTTATAAAACAGTAAAAAAATACACTATAAAAAATATTTGGTTCATAAATGCGTTTATTAAAAACAAAATTGTTAATAAACTGGTCTTCCACGATTTTATCTAGTCCGGTTGTTAAAGTGAACGCTGATCACCGTGTAAGTGGTTTCGGGGTTTCTTTAAAAAGTCAAATATTGCCATCTAGTGGCCAAATCACAGAATGCAGACTATAAAACCCATCAGAAAATAATTGTATATCACACATGGATACGAATATGAAGCGCTCAGAGGTGTGTGTTATTGTTAATAATGTCACAGCTGGACAAACGGCTCAGCCAATCAGATTTAAAGACGGAACTACCCGTTTTATAAAAAAATTAATAAATAAATAAAGGAGGTGGTAGCTCAGTGGTTAGGGTGTTGGACTATTAATCAGAAGGTTGTGGGTTCAAATCCCAAGTCCACTGAAGATACCAATGTGGGCTCTTGAGCAAGACCCTTAACCCTCATTGCTCCAGGGTGCTGTATCAACCCTGTGTTCTGACCCCAACCAAGTTGGGATACCTGTAAGTGGCTTTGGATAAAAGCTTTTGCTCAATAACTAAATGTAAATACAAATTTCTACTAATGGATGCATTAAATATATTCTGCTACCAACCCAAAAGCATCAATAGGACCTTTTGCAAGCTGTACAGAACATGAGCAGTGTACATATTTTTAATCCTGCTTATCCTTCTCCTTTAATACTTTTGTATTTTGTAATTGTAATTGTAATTTTGTAGCTGCATTGTTTCCACCGGGCAACTTTTAAATCGCCCACACCGCGTACACACATCACATACGAATTAATAACCCCAATATGGAGTGTAATGACCTCGTACCTAGCGGGGCCAGTTGGTCGATCCCGGCGATGATACGTTCACATTCTTGGTCGCGCGTCTGTGAGCCCCACTCTCCATCGAGCGCACGGTACAGTAAAGCCCGGTGTTCCTCCTCGGTCAGCGGCACGCTCTGACCCAACTCATCTGGAAACGCAGCTATAGACAGAGCGAGAGCATGAGCACAGCTGGACCATTCAACGGTAAAACAATGCGCATTTTAAACATATTCATACCGCGGTTACCATGACAACAAGAATCTCTATATTTACCCCCAAATAACTCACCAATCTGCACTGCATCTATTACTTTATGAAGTCTGGGCTTGATATGATAATTAATGGCGTTTACAGCCTGCGTGTGTGTGTGTGTGTGTGTGTGTGTGTGTGTGTGTGTGTGTGTGTGTGTGAGTTACCTTCATTAGGTATTTCTTCCATGTCCCATGGGCTCATCTTTTCTGTGTCTCCATTATCCCAGCTATAAACGATAAACACCACCATCATCATTAATATAATTTATTCCAACACAGTCAGTAAATGGTGTGGATCCTTTAAAACAACTGCAGACAGCAATACAGTAAATCTTTATGGTATGTAATTGGTAATGCATAATAATAACACAGGCTGCTCATGTTCTATTAAAACACAGGGCTGCAATTAACAATAGTTCAAACTGTTGATTGATCCACTGATTATGTTCACGATTACTTCAGCAGCTGTTTAATCTTTTACATGTGAACATGATCGATTTTTCTTCACAAATCCACACCGTTGCTTCGATTACAACAACATTTGACATACATACTATTGAGGAACCTGCGGGGGTTTAGATACTGTTTATTAACCACCAAAATGCAGCTTAAGTCAGTTTACATGGGATACCACTTGGTGGCTGAGTTGCTGTCGTTCCCAAACGCTTTCATTTTCTTATAATCCATCTGAAAGTTGCCTGTGGAATATTTAGGTGCGAGGGAATTTCACGATTGGATTTGTTGCACAGGTGGCGTCCTATTACAGTTCCACACTGGACTTCACGAAGCTCCTGAGAGCGAGCCATTCTTTCACAAATGTTTGAAAAAACAGTCTGCATGTCTAAGTGCTTGATTTTATACACCTGTGGTCATGGAAGTGATTGAAACACCTGATTCTGATTATTTGGATGGGTGAGCACATACTTTTGGGAATATAGTGTAAATAGATAGATCGATTTATTTACTGTCACGTCGCTGCTAAGAATGTAGATTTTCACATACACAGTTTGCAAAAAGCCAAAAAGGTTCTAAAGTAATTGCAAAAGCAATGCATAATGTGGGCGGCACGGAGGCTTAGTGGTTAGCATATTCGCCTCTCAGCGCTGGTGATTCCCGGTTTGAATCCCAATCTGGGTGGAGTTTGCATGTTCTGCCCGTGTCTGCGTGGGTTTCCTGCGGGTTCTTTGGTTTCCTCCCACATTCCAAAAACATGAAGGTAAATTGAATGCTCTAATTTGCCCTGTATAGTGTGTGTGTGTGTGTGTGTG